>VZTQ01007493.1:733685-835944 GCA_013400755.1 Pelecanoides urinatrix | reverse complement strand
CCCCCCCACCCCCCCTGCTTAAGGCAAGAAGTATTCTATTACTTTCTCTTAAGTTTCTACAGGGACATCCATTGCAACAGCAGGAGTGTAGGTGACTTCACATTAACTGTTTCTTTGCTTATACCTAACAAAACCACAAGAGACGTTAATTCCTGCAACGGAATTTCTTGCTCAAAGTTACTAACCATACACAGTTTCAATACAGAGCTGCTCCTCTTTAAGGAGATTGATCATGCATCCCTCACCCCTTCCATCTGGACCTCCAAGCCACACATAGAGCAACCAGCTAAGAAAGCAGATAGAAAACAGCAAAGCTTGCAGGAAGTCTGATATCAAAGAACCTCCCTCACTAAGTCTTTACACATGAGTACCTTTCAATCACTTTAACGGAAGTTAAAGCTCCATAAACGAAGGAAAACATTTAAGTTGAATGGTTGCAGTTTGAACTTTATTTAAAACAGCTGAAGTCTAATCTGTATAGTCCTGGGGCAGTATCGAACTTCTGCAACATCCAGGGAAACTCCAGAATAGTGATGTCACTCTGCACTGGGCCAAGCGTTGAGTCAGGTTATGTTAAGATAAAGTGTGTTATCTCACCTATGCTGGATCAAGTCCAAGAAATTAGTAACCTAAGTTCTTCCTAGATATTCTTCTTAAAACCCTAAGAGCGAGGGGGGAAAAAGAAAAGTAAGAGAAATCAGAAGATAACTGCAAAGCAAGAGGAAAAAAAAAAATTCTATGTAAAGGCATATACTTTGATACCTATTAGCTAGGTCAGTTTGAGACTAGTTGCATAAACGCATGTGCTGACATAGAGTTTAAGGGCAAAACAGCCCTTAACAGTCTTAGAATACTCAAGTGGAAGAATTTGTTTAAAAGCTTGCTAATATTCCATAGATTATTATAAAACACTTATTTTTCATATTTGCTTTGCTGCTTATCTTATCACCTACTTCAGCTTTAATTCCTTCAAATTCATGATGGATTTTTATTTACACAGGTGCTGAAGTTGTATACATACTGAACTAGTGCACAGACTTGACAATATTTAAGTACCATGGGTTTAACACAGGTCACAAAACTAAGGTAACCATTTTATAAACTCAAGGTGTAGTTCTGCTAAAAGCCACTTCAGTAACGTGAGTTCTGTTTCTTAATTTTAATCTGTGACTAAACCTAAGACTTGCAGTCTAAGTTTTGGGGGGTTTTGAGGGGAGAGGAAAGAATAGGGCCTCTCAAACCCACTAAGGCAAATTTTCCAAGAGATAAAGTGCACTTGAAGCAAGCTGGAAACCAGAGGTAATACGGAAAAACCTAAGTATATTGTAATAAATATAGTCATGCTTTCTCCAGAAGTTTGGAATACTAGCAGTAGGGGGAATGCTACAGAATGAAGACCTTAAAAGACACATGCCTTTTCTTATTCCTTTACAGTCCTTCGGTCTTGTCGCTAGGGTTTTAGGTGGATGCTTAAGATGATCAGAGCTCAGAATTGCTGTTTAAGCCAAGCAACTCATTTTAAAAGAATTCAGGGGTGTCTGTTGTCCACATAGCAAACTGGGACTTCAGCTGTCAATGCAGTTTGCAAACTACACTATTCAGAGGGTGTTAATTCAAAACCTGGAAATGCTAGAAGCAGGAAAGCAGTGTTCCTAGTCTCCTCAAATTTACTCTAGCATGAGCTTATCATTTTGTAGAACATGTTTTTTTTGTGGCACTGCCCCTCACCTTACATTTGGTTTAGTTGTTTGAGTTTTTTAAGCAGATCCCATCTGCATTTAAAAAAAACAAAGAGAGACTGAAGATTTTAAATTTCTCTTTGGAAGATAGAATTTTACATTACATACAAAAATACTCTGAAAAAACATACAACTTCATTTACAAAAACACCAAATGATAAAGAAATCACAATAGAGATAGCATAACATTTGCTTCATATGATCAGAATTTCTCCCCACCCCTCAAAAACCCCTAATGCACTTAACTGGGTAAGCAGTGTTATCAGTTTACAGAACCGGACTTAAGACTACTACAGGTTTTCATGTAACCATTTAGAACAGCTTTCAGGGTTTATCTGAAATCACTTTCTGCACTCCAGTTGCTTTCAAGACTGCAGCTTGCAGGTGGGTAGTAGTGTCACAACAGCCTCAGCTGTTGCAATGTTTAAGTACATCTTCAGCTGTGTGTTCTGAGTTTAGCTTTACTACCTAGTGACAACAAAAAACCCTCAAGTCTCATGCTGGAGCAGTCTTAAGACAAAAATCAGATGGTATGGAACATGTCTATCATCTCCATACCTTGGTAGCATCCTCTGCTGCATTTTCTTCAATATTTATATTGTTTATGGGCCTCCATGGGAGGCAATACTTGTGTAGTGCATAGCTGTGCTAGACAGTGGAAAGCTACTAGCTGAGGAAGCTGAGCACCATTGTGATAGATGCACAGGAGTGTATGTGCCAAACGAGAAAATAATTTAAGATAAGAACAATATATGCACATGAACTAGGAAAGCACAAATGAATACAAGCACATTCATACACACTTGAAACCAGAATGTGGTTGCAGTGACTAGTTAACCCTGTTTACATACATTCTGAATCCAAGTTACAGGACAGGTGGTTTTTCATGGCTTTTTCAAAAGCTGTTTCAGCTAGTGACAGTTAAGACTTTTAAAAAGACTAATAAGGATAACTGTTACAAAAATATGCAAAGAGTAGTTCAAAAGGAAGCAAGCATCTAACAATACTATAAAATAAGACCATGATTTTAACTGGCCAATTGCAGTATGGCAACAGTAATCTTCCATACTTTGTTAGTAACTACAATACACATCGATAATATGGACCATTAAACAAGTGATTATCATCTTTACCTGAAGAGATACTGGTTACCCATTCAGGGTAAGTTTGATGGATCTTTTAATAATACGAATACTATTTGTTGGAACAGGAGATGAAGAATCTGGTAGTTCGTTACTGGAAAGCCTCTACAACACACAAAAAGATGCCACGGGGGGGGAAGAAAAAAGGAAGTTTTAAAATTCATTAATTCAGAAGTAGCAGCAGATAAACCCTTTCCTAGCTGAATACAACAACATTCTTTATGTACCAAAACAGTATGGCCCAAACCGAAATATTTTCAGAGAAGGATTTTTTTTTCCACTACACCACTTGTTTAGTTACCACCAGTTTACAGAGGAAGAGCATTTCCCCCTCTGCCCACTTCTTTCCTGGCATCAGTTGAGATAATTATATTCCTGAGGGGGGAAAATAAATTGCAAGTTGCTCAACAGCATAACAGAGGAGACTACCATTCTTCTCATATCCATGGATCAGGAAAAGAGTCTCTCTACTGTCCAGATTACTTAAAGTCTTATAACCCTCAATTTCACAACATTTTACATGACACAGAAGAGAAAGCCACTTATACACTTCAAAGCTTCCAAGCCTTGTCACAGAAATCAGTATACAAGTATTTAAGATAATAAGAGCTCAGATCACCTTGTGGAAGATCTGCAAGAACTACAGATCTTTTTGCTTGAGAAAAAAAACAAATCAGGAAACAAACTGTGTCAGTGTTTGAGTGCATGGAAACATGTTTTTTCAAGTTCAATAACTTGGGAACTTTGGCTTCACTTCTGTGAGTAAGCCTGGAAGGTCATTGTTCAGCTAATCAATTTGGTGAAAGCATGACAGGTAAAAGTTTACCAACTACTTAGAACCACCAAGTTTACAGGGATTAATAGTACATAAGTCTTTGTATATAAAATAAAAATCCTAGTTTTGCTTTACCTCTGAACACAAAGGCACAATAAATAATACCTGTGATCTGGATGTGTTGATAATTGGAATCAGCATGGATTTCCCTCCAAGGACACCCTAAAAAAGCCAGAAGGGATTTATTAGGCAGTATTGTCAAATTCATGACTTGAAAGACACCAAGGTCTGGCAGCTAGTATACTTAAAAAAACTAAGTATGTACATGGATTGACAACCTCCACCTCAGGTTTTTGTGGGTGGTTTTTTTGTTTGTTTGGGTTGGGTTTTTTTTGGGGGGGTTGTTTTTTGTTTTGGTTGTTTTGTTGGTTTGTTTTGGGTTTTTTTTAAGCCCTATAAGCACATATACAGCATTTCAGGTATCTCAACCTTCACTCTATCAACAAGACCACATCTTGATTTGAGAGTGTGCCCTCGAGTTCATGCTTCAGGAGCAAGCTACACTAAGTATAGAGCTCTTTATCCTCCCTTTGAGAGGCCAAATGCTTTAGTCTTTATAGTAGTTTTAGTTTACATCAGTGAATCAAATAGTCTAAAAAAAAAAAATATCTGATTTCAAGCATGGCAAGAAGCTAGATATTACCAAATCATCTAGTAATAACATTTAAAAGATAGGTCATACAGGTGTAATATTTGGGAAATTACGACTGAAATAACTTAAACTAAAAAGTATATTTTTGTTTACATCAATAAATGTGTAGAGTATTATTGTGAGCTAGTCTAGGCCCTAGAACAGTCCATTCAGCTTTTCAGTTAGTCCACTGAGTAAAACCACTTCAAAATTACATTTTCTGTAGATCCTCTCCTGACATCTTCTGGATTGCCACCATCTTTGAATGCTGAATTCTGGACAGTTAACTAGAAGAACAGAATACACAGACTCAAAATAATTGCTATACTAAAGTTACCTTCATATTTGGGTACAGCTTCCATTCAACACATTAAATATATTAGTGGCCATTCTTAAAACAATATTTAGACAAGACTACCATTACCACACAGGAGTCTCAAGCCTCTCGAAAAGTTTCACTGCCCAAACCTTGAAATTTGTACTTTAAATATCCAATACTAGATAACAGTTCTGCAAGCTGATTCTTTACAAGCATCAAAATTGAATTTTTTTTGTTCTTTGCCTCTGCCTCAAATCAGAGGTCAAGCCACAAGAACAGCTATTTAAGGAGATTTATATACAGCAATAAAACAAATCAAGCATTAATCTAAAGTTTCCACAAAACCAAGATTTAACAAGCAACTCCACACTGTCATTTCAGCAGTGGACGACCTATTGAGTAGGCTGCTGATTTCTAAAGCAGCAAAACTATCAATAGGTATTCAAAAATTATCTGCCAGAACAAGATTAGCTCATACTTTTACATTTTTAAGACTCATATCCTCTTCGTTTTGAGATAATTTTTTTCTGAATTGTTTTAAGAACTGCTTCCAAATGAGCCAGTTCATTCAGCAATTGGTCAGTGCAGTAATATAAGTACAGTAGTATTTAAAGACCCTGCCACCAGACCAGAAACAGTCACTGGTGCCAGATCTTGGGAAAAAAATTGTTTAATAGCTATACATTATATCCAAGACAATTTCCCATATCTACATCCTAGTAAAATTATCATTATGCTTAAATTTAGATTCCTGAATCCATCGAGAATGTATATATGCGTTTCTTCTCAGTTATTTCATTCATTCTACATCAACAGTTAATACGACTTCAAACCCTCCCTGGCCTAGCCCCCCTTCCTTACCTTGTCTCCATCTACAGTCTTTTTGGGGCATTCTTCTGATGTAGGTGAATGACATCCTTTAGAGGTCGGTGAATAAGGTCGTTTAGGTGCAGTGTTCTTCGGATCTGTAATTGGAGTCCCACTTAATTCGTGCTGTCCTTGGACAAAACGTGCTCTGAGTTGAGAAATTGTACTATGTCCTGGAATGGTGCAAGCAATTGGACGACCCGATGTTCTTATTGCAACTGTAGTCTCCATTTCTGCAGGAGACACTGAGCTTTTAGAGTTCAGCCATGAAATTAAAGACTGCATTCCACCCACTACTTCAATACATACTTGAATCAATAACAGGAATGGAGAGTCCCTTAGACAGCAATGGCACAGCCACATGAGGTATCTTCTCTCTACTGTTCGCATAATTAGATCTCTGATATACAGCATTTCTGTAGAAGTCAGATGCTAGAGTTATGAAATGCTAGTTTGTGAAATACTATACATTTCATTTCCAGAAAGTTGATGCAAGACAAACATTTACCTCCTTAGCTCATTGTCACAGCCCTACTTAACAAAAACTCACAGGCAATCTAACACAAGATCTTCATTTTGCTGAACTTCAGACCGTGAATTTAAACTTAAGCATTTTCTTTAGTGAGTCTCTATGTACTAAGCTGTTTCCCAGCTTAGTATATCCAGCACTCTGTGCTGCTTTTAATGAAGGTATCTGCTCTGCCCATACGTGCATCCAATTTTTAAATTTTTTTTTGCATGCTACTCGTACAGTACCAAACGGTCTGAACACAGCAGACATTACACATTTGGTAATGTCAGGCTATTACTCTCAAGATTACATATTCCTCCAGTGCTGAAGTAGCTTATGGACAAACAGACTTCCCAGGAAGTGACAGATGCTTTTGCTGCCCGAGTTCTCGTACTGCTCCACTAAGTCAGCAGCAGCTCTAGTGTTTCTGTGATCAAGATCAGCACTTTGTTAGAACCTAATACTGCTTGGCATTAACCATACTTTTAATTAGAAAGAACAAAGAAAGTTTTACACATAAACCACTCCGGCTTCAAGTTACGTACTAACCTAAGGGGATTTATATTCAAGACCAAATAATTTCTCCGGTATCGAGTTCATTCCTATGTGTTCCTGTATATTAAATTAATTTTTTCAAGGATTTCTTTAAACTGTCTCCCCCGACATGCCCAAAGGAGATGCCAGCTTTGTTCCTGAAGCCATTAGAGCCCTCCATATGCTTGTGATCCACATAGATTCAAACAAGACCTCATTCACATTGTGAGTCAGTTAAAAGAAGCAGCTTCACAGCTCTAAGGTTATGGTGCTAACCTTTCTGTCTCTGCTGTAGAGGTGTCCAATTTAGATATCTTATTTAATGAAGAGGAATTATATGGTATTCTGGAGCCTGTGTCTCTGGAACTGTCCAAAGAGCTTCCATCTGAAGAAGTCCTTTTGCACTGAAGCCCGCTAGCATTTTGACTAATATCTGGCATGCTTTGCTGAAACAACAATTTAAAAAAATTATGAAGTCTTCAAGTAATTATTAAAGCAAAAAAAAAATTGCCAGAAGAGCCAAATTTTTGCTATACCTTCTTTCTTTTCTGTAGGGTTTCTGCAGGCAAAAAATAGTGGAGATGCTTTCTCTTCACATGAGCTGCCTCAATCTTCATACCTTCCTTTAGCATGTTGAGGTTGTTAGCCTGTCTGTAAACTAACATGAAATTTAATGTTGTAGCTTAGTGAGTGTGTTTGCATTAGGTATTTGTCAAAGTTATATATGGTTTCTTTAGAAACAGCAGCCTTCAAGTCTGTCCAGCCCAAACAAAGTGCAAGATGCAAGAAGTTTCCAGCCTAACACAAAGTGCTACCCAAGCACTCCACATACAGTCTCGAGAAGATGAATGTGACCCAAGATGCCCATTTCACATCCAGTACAGACCAGATACATAACAGCTATTTAAGTTCAAATATGCATTATGTGCGCAGTTACAGCTGTGGTTTGCTAATCATGCAGCTCACATCTGAGTTGATTTTAAGCTGAAGCAGATAATACTTAACCATTAGTTTTCTGGTTGAGAATAGATTTAGAGGACTTTCTAATTAACCCAATTGTGCACAGCCAATGAGAGACCAGACACCTTACTCAAGATTCAGACTAATTTATTTGATATTTATGGTGGGTTTTTTGTAACAGTTCTGTAACATCTTATAACTTCTCAGTAGTTTAGATGTTAAAATTCTATCTGTCCAAGAAAGTAAGACTGGATTTTAGGGACATCTGACCTATCAGAATCAGTACAATTTAAACAGGTTTTTCTTAACTGCCTGCAAACAGCCTTTTATGCAACTTTAAAAGGCTAGCACAACTAAGTCACATTTAGATAAGCTTATCTGACAGGCCTATCATGAGCATAACTGGAAAGTCGGCTTACTAACAGAGTGGGAATCAAAGTAAGGACATGCAACAGAAAGGCTTTTAAGTCTTTCTAGAGGAGGCCTAGAAGTAAAATAAAAGCACAAGTATGAACATTCACACCAATATGAACAGTTGCTTCAAAGTAAATTCAATAATGTTTTATGGAAAAGCGAGATAAAGTTCACTTAACAAAAGCCTTCCAAACAGTGAGCCTTATATTCCTGAGGCCATCAACTTGAAGTTAATCTTTGCCCTCTAAAAATATTCTCTCAAAGTCAAGGCACATGATAAAAGCTTTCTTGCACATAACTTCTGGTCACTCCCACATTTGCCAAAGGATTTCACACCTCTCAAGAAATACCTTTTCTGCTCAATCTCTCTGGATTCAAACCCTATTATCTGAAGCGTACTATTGGCTGTGCTTCACTAAACTAAGAGCACATAACTATACTAACAAAGTTTGTGCATAGAAATAAAGGATTTAACATTAGTTCTAGCCTCTTAGCAGTACATAAGCCTTGTTGACATAATTTACATTTGCCACAACATTGAAACACAGTGCCACTTCATGTAACATACAAGACAAGCATCAGTACAGATAACAGTGCAAGTCTGAGGAAGTCACCCCACCTGGCTTGAAGCTCAGACAAGAGTTTTGATGCATTTTTCTGTGCTTTTCTCACATCCCAAAGCATGGGATGTGAGCTAAAAAGGTCAGGTTTTACTGCTTTTACTCATGTTGTCTGAGCAAGCCAACACACAGGTCATGCTGGTACTATGGATAAATTCTTCATCAGTTCAAACAACCATTTAAAGGAGTCCACTGTTTAGAACTTTGTCCAAATACACTTGTCACTTCAGAAGAGTGACCCCATTTCCTTAGTTCTTCATTGTGATAGCTAGGCATGAGCCTGACAGCACACGTGCACTTCTGAAAGGCACAAGAGCAGTCAGCTTGGGAAAAAGTAAACAGATTATGGAAAAGACCTATGCTTTGAAACAACTCCTCACCCCAAACCCCCGTTATTCTAGCATTATGTAGCAATGCTTGCAATATTAATTTCTACATCTATCAGAAGTAATAATGGAAAATGAACACAAAGGTTTACATGCAAGACCACATGTAATTACGATGTGACAACTCACTGACTTTCAAAGTTCTGGGATCATATCATACACAAACTGTTTTTTTGGAAAGATACTGTCAACAGGTGTTAACAACTTATTTTAGACCCTGATACAGTTAATTCCCACTTTCAAAGTTCAGCAACTGACAACTGTTTTTGACAAGTGTAGCTATACCCAGTAATTGGGCATCTCCTGGCTTCACATCTGACTGTCCACTTCATGAAATGCAGTTCCTTTGTTTACCATGTGTGTTTACCATGAGCTGCAGAACTGTTATTATTTCACATGTAGTATATGGTGTATGACTGTAGTACACTTTTGTTTCAAGATGGACTTACTTTGCCAAAGAGTCAAAATAGTACATTTTTAAAGCTAATCTTCTCTATGTTGCTCTCTATAGAAATATCTAATGGCTAATACCAGAAGGAAGCACAATTCACTTTGTGAAGCAACTTCCACTACAAGACTAGAGCAAATTATAAGCTTACCTGTATCTGTGAACGACTGTATAACATACGTTAAATCAATGTTAACACTTTCTGCATTTTCCACTTTCCTAAATACGATTCCAAGAAACCACATTGACACATATCCACTCCTAAAAAGACAGATTCACAAATCTATCATTTATGCACAGTTATTTGGATGCTAGAATCTACTCTCAAGAAGGGATTAAGCAAAATAGTTTAATTGTATGCAGCAGTTAAGTATGGGCTAACTCTAATCTTTAAGTTCTCAGAGTACTTCACTCTGAAGTTCTCCCTTCTTTAAAAAGATATTACATGCTCAGAACCTTGCCTGTTGTACCTATAAAACAGTTATGTAACTGAACATCTCTCACAGATGAGCTGAGGTGAATGAATACAAAGAAGTTACAATACATCTGCCAAACTGTATTTCAGAAAAATAATGAAACTCACTGTTTACAGAGTTCTTGGTTGCCAGGGAAAGACTGTGGCTTTACATGTGCAATAGTTATAAATTCATTCCTCTCCAAGTTTCCAACCAGCACACGAATTTTAGATTCAACAAGGCCAATCCTAATAAGAACAAGAGATATTTACTCATTTTTAACTGTATCCAGAACAGTAGTTAAATGCCTTTTTATACTACAATGCTAACACAAAAACGCTAACCAATCAGTAAGTTTCATTTAGCTGAGCAGATACTAGATTTTTATATCACACACATTGTTTTGAGATGTTTCCAGTGACATTTGAGATTTAAAGTTTCTAAAGACAGAAGTAAATAAGTTTAACTTGTACTTTTAACAGTTCAGATACAACACTTCAACTTATAACCAATGATGAAAATATCAACAAGAAGCAGATCCCAGCACCTCTCGCTGCATTTTGAAGTGCAGCAAAACTCCTTTTTACCCCAAAAATCAAGGAGAAGAGCCGTTTAGAAAAGGCTCAAGCACAACTGTTCAATTACACCTGAGTAAAGATGCAATTCTTCCTGCAGATTGATCAACAAAAAGAGTTTACCCTCTTCTAGCCAAATTGAAAAATACAGTTCCTTTAATGAACTAATGATCTAGGACAGTCTCATCAGAAACTTACCCAAGAAACAAATCATGACCTCAAAGGCTTTTCATTTAAATAAGTTACTGGCATTTTACCCAAAACACTGCTAACTTTGAAAGCAGTCAGAAATCTGTACGTTCTTCAAAAGTATCTTATGTTGATGAACAACAGAGATGTGCTATCTATTCCCAAATCCATTCAAGAGTTGGTGAACTAAACTTGTTCTTATAGCAGACAAACTGAAGCAAGTTTATCTGCTGCTTTTTAGTTTTCTCAGGTGCAAAACTAAGTCCCATTTGCCTCCATTTCTGTCTCTGCAAAAACATCAGCTTTTACCGGAGCCAGAACTTTCCTTATATTTATCATGAGATTCAATAAGCTTTGTTCACTTAAAAATGTTTCACATAAAAAATTATTTGGCTCTAAACCCTCTGCCCATAACTTTGTTGTACACCTAACTGTGACTGACATCAAGCTGTAGCTGATACAATTTTTAAGTGAACATATTAGAAAGTTCAGGTGAAGGGTATTATCTTGTAGAGCTGTTTTTAAACATTAAGGTGTCTTTTAGAGATACCACAAGAATTAAATTATTTGCCTTAAAGCGCAAGCCAAACTTAGCAGTATAACCAAGGTGCCCTCAGAACAGAGGTCTGTTACACAGAGCTATTTTGCACGCTCACTTGAGCAAAGCAGGCAGAGTACTCATTTCTTAACAAAGAATACCATTGCAAAGTTAAGAACAACACACACATTACGGTACCTTAATTCCTCACCATTTCCCCTTATTTAAAGATTCACAGTTAGTCAGCACATTCACATAGGTTAAACGAGTTATTGTCGGCATATCTCCCTTTAGACAGTGACAAATATCACGTCATAAGCAGTCATTTCCTCTAACTACAATTGAGGTGGTTCTCACATTGATGTTCACAAAGTAGATCAGCACTCCTGCAATTTACCAATCCACTACCAAGTGCGCTGAAGTGATCATTTTCAGCACTAAATGTAACATGTCTGAGCACATCACTAGATTAAAACCTAGTAAAAACAATTTACTAGCATTCAGATGCTCTGTGCAGGCTGTCAGGTTCCACCCAGATTAAACAGCCTTGTTTCACTTCACACGAGAAAAGCAAGTTCTGGAATAGGCCGGCTACATAACCAGAGCAACTCCGCATTGAGTGCAATCTAGTCCTAAATTAAATATTGCATCCAGTAAAAAAAGTTATGAAACCAAGTCTTCTAAGGCTCTAAAACAGTGGTTTTCAAAGTGGGGGAGTGTGTACCCCAGGGGGTGCACAGGACAATCCACTGGCATACAGAAAGAAAATATCAGAACTTCAGTAATGTGCATGTAACTTGTAAATAAGTAGATATATATTGCAAGTATGTATTCAAAAATTTTTTTTTTGTTTTTTGCTGATAGGAGTGCGCGATCAAAAAGGTTGGGACACCACTTTTAATTTTGCTGATGAACTGTCTACTTGGTACTGTATTCCATGCCTAGTTGCACAGTTTAATAATTCATTTGTTAATACAGTTAACAAAAATAGAGTGCAACATTGAATTGCGTTTCAATTATGTATTGAACCCGTGTTTAAAGCAAGACTTACCACTCTAAGTGATGGTCTTCAGTAAAGGCACTAGCAGTCAGCACAATATAATGTCTAGAAAAGGAAAATTAATATACTAGCTCAGGACTTCTATTCCTTTAAGTGAGACCAAAATTGCCTTAAATGTATAGAATATGACTTCCAGACAAGACAGACTATATCCTGAACATTAACTGAAGAAAAACTGATTACATCCTTTAGAACTGCATTCTGCTATATTCTAAATATCACAGTTGATCTTTTCTCATAAAAACAGTGTCAGTGGCATAACACATACGGGTTTTCTATCTTCCGTATACTTATCTTTACCAAAATTCATATGACACTATCTCAAGTTTCTAAAAAACAAACATTAATGCCATCTTCTATTTAGACTGCAAGTTAAAACTCACTATTCTAACCAGTAAGTAAATAATTTCAAGTTCAGACAACAGATTTCATACATACTTGTACTTCTGAAAGAAGTTCAGTGGTTCAAAGAGTTTTGACCAGTCTGATTTTCCCTGAAGAATCTCATTTGTAACTGCAAGACCTACAATTAAGGTTGAAAACCTTATTACCATTTTGTTTAAGACTAGCAGAGCACGATATAAACTTTACAAGATAAAGGTTTTGGACAGTAACCGACAGATCAAAAAGCAGGAATTCCCTTCACACAATGCAGGTCTACTACAACAGTTCGTTGTAAAACTAGTCCCTTATTGCCTGCAACAGGCATATATCCCAGAGACCTATTCTACCTAAAAGGGCAGAACACCTCGCGGAATATAACCAATTCAGATCATGTGGTTTCATATAGCAAGCATACTTTTTAATCAATTAAAAAGTATGTAAAGAACTTTACCGTGTTTGAACTCCTCTACCATTACTGCTCGTGTTGATGTAGATACATTGTATGTAGAGTTCTGCTGTGGATAGGCTGGGGTGATGATAGGCATTACATGGTATCGGTCTGATGGGTTCACCTATGATGTTAAAACAATTTTGCTTAGCATCAGTTTAGGTTAGAAGAAAGTTTAAAAGGTGTCTGAATTGAATTTCTACCTACCCTAGGGTCCCATACTGGTAAATTAAGATTGCTCTCTTCAGGTTGTTTCAGCAATACAGGATTTGGCCATTCCCTGTGTAAGAAAATCCAGTAACTAACTGTCCGTTTAAAACTCTGCCATGCAATTCAGGGTAGGACTGAATGTTGTCGATGTAAATCTTATATAAAGAACTACCTCTAGAAGTGTTACTTCCTTATGCAAATTAAAATAAACAACAGCTCTTACCATTTTGAAAAAACCAAGAAGAACTTGTTAACAAGAGTAGAAGCCAAAGCATTTGGATAGAGTTGACATGTTCTTGCTACTAGCATTGCCCAGGAAACCCCACCAAGAAATCCCAGCATGTTGGAGTAAATGCCACGGCCTAGAATGGATACATTTTAGTTAGCCTGTAGTCTTTCAATACCCAAGTATATTCCTTCAAATTTACAGCACCAACTTCACAATCTATAGAATACTTAGTACACCTCAGCCTCAAAGTCAGTTATTTTTGCAGCGCAATGAGGCCAAAATTGTTGGTCCTTACAGTGATGAGAAAAAGAATCATTACCACACCACTTCCCAAAATACTGTTACTCTGACATGTGCCTACACTGCTACAGCTCCACTCAAACTTCCCTTAAGAAAAAAGTTCTGCCATTCTTCTAGCTCTTGCTTTAGCCACATGCGCAAACACTATTTTCTTACTCCTTATGTATCAAGCTTTTACACTTAACTTGGCATTTGTAGTCAGGTTCCTCTTAAGCAATGGAGCACCTTGTCTTGTAGGCACTCCCCTCTCCTCCCCACCCTACCCCTATTAAAAACCACACAGAATCTACCACATGGACACACCTTGAAACTAAACTAAAACCCGTTTTTAGTTTAAAAACTGTCATTTAAACAGCCATCCAAAGCTGAAATACTTATAATGGTCTTATTTTTTCAGCATGAGGAGCCTCTGAAAAGTTTAAAGATGAACAATGACATTACTCACGTTTTGCCCACAGTTTAATTGCATGGAGCGTGAGTCGGAAGTTCTCTTTATTGGGCACTAGATGCAGTATTTCATCAGTAACTCTGCAGCCTGAAGGAAAAAAGTACAAAAGTTCCTAGTAACAGGTACAAGTCAATTTTATGCTATACTGGATCAATAGCTTACAGTTTAACATTCAAGTCTATGAAAACAAGTTTGGATTACTTGCTTTGTATTACCTTAAAAATTATAGATTACATCTAACATTCAGTATCACTTCAGGTAACTGGTGCCCTCAACAGCTTTTTTACAGTTTAGGCTACAGCCAACATTTTTTAATAAGGCCTTTCTACAGGAGTCTGAAAGCTACATTTCTTTCGACAGCCAGGAACAATTAAACCAGTATTAAACAGTAAGCAAGTTAGGCTTCAGGTATTTTAATTTTTTTTTTTTTAATGAACTACAACACATTCTGTGCCATCAAGTGCTCTACCTATTAATCTGAAGCATTTTCTGTGGCAAACTGGAACAATGCACACATCCTGATGAAAGAAACATGAAATACAGGTCTATCTAAACACACAATTCCTTGAAACATCTAAATTTAAGCCCACTTGCCACCTCCTCAGATCTCAGGTATACAGGAAATCAGTTTCTGCAACTTGGGTTGTGTAATGTGCATTCTATACCAATTTCAGTAACACTTTCTTTTTAAGTATGTGCAAGTATGCTTACCATTTAAGCTCCGTATACATCTTATATCCAGGCTTCTCAGACGCGAGTCATCGCCGAGATCAAGATTATCAGAAACAGTTTGCATAGACAGTCTCGCAAACACAAGATCAATCTTGAGAAGAAAAAAGTGCCAACCGTGAGTTAGAATGCCGCACTATTTGCGAACAGCACGCTAGTGGGGGACAGTTAGTCAAGTCTAAAAAGAGCGGTTAACATTTGTATTTAGACTTACGTGACTATAGATACATCTCCCAAGACATTTATTTGACAGAAAACTCAAGAAAATTGCTAGAAGTTCCATATTTTATTTACAAAACCTTCATTGCATCCCAACTTTCTTTTTAAGCTAGGGAAAGGAAGGGGGATTTTTAAGTTGAAAAGATACTCTAAACTTAGAATCCCCATTAAAAGAGAACTTAAAATTAATGATAGAATTAAGACATCAGTTCAATCACCCCAACTATACACTTCAGCAAAGGAGAGAGCATTTTCTTTGTGCAGTAAGCCCTTTTGATCCTGAAGTATCTGTTTTTTAGGACAGTCTGAGGCAAGAAAATTATTCTGTGAATGTCTGTACTAGACAAAGGCCACAAAAAGGTCATTGAATTAGTGTCTTCATGACAGTGATACCAAGCAGTAACTTGCTTAGGTACTGCAGCATGCAGGTCTTCATTCACTGTATAAGATGTATTCAAGATAGAGGGATTCCTGCAGCTGACAAACCTAGGCAGGAGTCAAATGAGTACTTCTACTTTTCATTTTTCAGATTGTCTCATGACAGCTTCATTTTTGATTTGCAACAACTCATTTAGTCGCTCACATGATTCATACAGTGAGCTACACTATACACATCCCTCTGTAGAAAGCTAGCTTGTCAGAGCTAAGAAGAGTTAGCAAGGACACGGTGTCTACTCCCACTCTGCAGAACCCTTGTGAGATAAATGCTATTCAAGTAGGCTACCCTGGTCTACAGCACAGGTTTAAAAAAGACATGTCCCTGATGTTCCCATGCCTGCCAGGCTTCCTAGGGGCTTATTTTGCTATATGCTCCCATTCTACTGCAATTTCTTCTCCTGGGATAGGTTGTAGTCAAAAATAGCAGAGTCACAGGTTCCTGGAAAAGTTATCCTATTCCAAAGCAAGAAAAATTTACTCACTTAAAGAAAAAAAAATAACAAATGCTTACCTCAATGCCATCAAACTCAAACTTGACAACTGGTACATATGCATCTTCAACTGCCTGTAAAGGAGAGGATAACCGTAAGAAAATATTTTTTGGTACTTTAATGTTTTTCCTAAACTATGATAAACACAGAATTTACACTGCTAAACTACTCAGTATAAAGACTGAGTTGCTTCCAAACCAAAAAAATTGCTAATAAGCTGCAAGCAGTATAGCACTAATATGATACTAATACTAGCTTTAAAAAGCTATTTAGCCAGAGATTCAGAGGCTGATTATGTATTGTCATGATCAAACACTGCACAGTGAGCCATCAGCATCAGTGTTGTAAGGTACTTACCTTGGTAGTGAGGAAGAAAAGTTAAGAGATTTCTGTAGTTATCTTACTACTGGTTAACATCCAGAGAAATCTAAAAAATTCTGTCCATGTTTCACAGTGTGCACTAGTCTTCTGTATTTTTATTTTCTGCCATGCCTGAGATGCTATCAGCTACCTTATGGGACAGTTTTCCATTTTGTAGACCATTTGTTAGAACTGTGCCACAGCCCACTGTGAGTCTGTTTTCAGGTGACAGTCATCTAAACGAAGGCTCATTAGCTATGCATATGACATCTTTCAAAATGTCTGCACAAGGAAGACTAGGCTAAGATTAAAGCAAGGCTCCGAGGGATAACCTCGCTTTTTGATAGAGCTGACTCATTCCTAAACCATGTGTAGGGGAGAAGTGTACCACAAAGATTCTTATGTGATGTACAGTCATTGGGAAAAGGAACCAAAAGCTTGACTTCAACATTTTCATGCTGCATAAAATAGTATTTTAGAAGGTGCTCAGAAACAATTTCTTTTTTTTATTTTGGTTTATAAGACATTCACTACCAATACGAATCTTAAACATGAATATTCTTATTATAGAAATTGCACAATCTATCAAGGAGAGAGCTTACTCACTCTTAGATTTTTTATTTCTTCCTGATGTTTTAGTTTTTCAAAGAATGACCGAAAAAAATCCGATCTTTCCACATGTCTAGGAGCAACACAAACAGCATCTATGTCAGCACCTGCAAAGAGATTCCATTTCTTCTGTTATTGTTGGAAGTCACTTTCAAACATTAGAACTATGATCAGACAATGAAAGTTCTACCTTTAGTGTGTACTCCAAGCCTGTAAGAACCAAATGTAAATATTTTGCCACCAACATTTGCTATTGCTGAAGGGGGAAGATTCTGTGGGTAGAAGAGAAAGAGTTTACTTTAGAATATAAGGTACACATTGACCTATGTGCGAGTTTAACTAGCATATAAGTTATTTAGAAAGACTACAACAGCCTCCATAAACAATGTCTTCTCACGCCCCTACTGAGTTGTTAGTCTAATATACTGATACTTTTTTCTGAAGGGAGTGCTTGCAACTCAGGGAAAAAAAAAAAAAAAAGAGATGAGTAATGTAGCAGTCCTTTCGTTAATTTACACAAATTAAGACCTATTATTAGTCTTCCCTGCAGCAGAAGGCACATAAATTAACACAATCTAAGAGCGATACAAAAGGCAAGTCTAGTGTAATAATTTCAAACCAGATTGAGTGCTGTCGCTTGTTTGGGGCAAGATGAGTGCCCATTTACCATCTATCTCACCCACAATACATTGTTTCGGCTTTTTTAACTGCTACAAGTCAACTGATAGAGCCACTTCATGAATTTATTCAGTGCCCTGAAGACTTCAAGATCTTGATCTGAAATATCATTTATACCTTATTTCAATGGCAGTTACTACAGCTCTACTCAATATTTACGAAGAAAGTTAAAAGTTGAACTTTAGCATAAATCCTAGCAGTATGGCCTTTAAAAGAAATAAAAAGGCTTCAACTGTTTTGATAAGAACATATAAAAAAATCCTTACCTTGCTCTCACCAAGTTCTGAAATCCATTCTTTGACCAAGTTATTCAGTTTACCAAGAACAACCAGCCTGTAAAGAAAACTCATGTTAAGTTTGCCTTAAAAAGCCCAAGAGGTTAACAAATTTTACAGTTTTGAAGGTTAAAAATTTTTACAGTCTTGTTATACCTGTGATTCTGTTCTTCCTCATCTTCAAATACCCCAAACAGCTTCATTGCTTCAACTAGCTTCTGAGTATGAATGCAATCTATATCCTTAGGAGGAGCCAAGCTAATAGGAGAGGTAATTCCATAGTGCCTTTGAGGCTGGTTCTGCAGCCTAGAATTACTGTGAGAGAAAATACTGAAGACTTCACAAAAGGAAAAACAAAAACAAAGTAACAAAAATCCCCAAACAAACAAAAAACAACTTACTGGAAAACACCTTTCAGCTTACAGGTTTTCAAATCAACTTCTGCTCTTTTACCCAGTATTAACATAAATGAGAAAAAAAAAAAAACTGCTTATGATTTTTAGATAACTTCTCCTAACTTAGAAGTCACAACTACTTTTTAAAAAAACATTTGTGGATATAAGAAAAGATCCAAGTTACTACCATCTTAATACAACTTATTTGCAGTGCTCCAGACAGTTAGAACTGATCTCCAGGAAATTAAAAAGTTCGAAATCCAGTAAGGGTGACACTACATACAGCAGAAGTTTTGGAGACATTTCAGTTTTATATCAGTTTTGATTTAAGGATATTCCCATCAGCTTCCTCCTAACATTAAACGAGACAATTTAACACTAGTTTCTTTTAGTTAAATGTCTTTGCTGTGCTTCTACTGATTCTGAAAGGGCATTATACTTGATTGTAGGGGAAGGAAATATAATGAAGTGGTCTGTTAAACAGCCTTGATGCAGTAAATTCAATATTATCTTGGTTTTGTTTATGGAAGAGTATGAATGAAAACATCAACCAGTCTGCAGCTAATGTTGCTAGGAGAGCCTCGTGCTCTGAACACAGTGTTCAATTTTTATAGTTCAGAGGCTTAGCCGTACGTACATCTGTTCTATCTGAGTCCAACAGATGTATGTGCTGCTTTATAGATTGACGAGTTAAGCTCCGTTTGTAGAAGGTGCTCAAATCTGCCTTAGCTAGCTCACTGCCCGGTTAGGCTGAGCAGGACACCAGGCACCTGGGTTTGGAGGCCCACAAGGTTACCACCCCTGGAACTCCAATTACAGCAAGGCATCATTTTCACTCCCAACCCTCTGCTTGCCCTATGTGTTTAGACTTACTTGCAATCAGGACTGAAATGGCAGGACAACATTAATTTAAAGGCAGCATTAGCTTTTTTTTTTTTAAACACCATAGAACCCTTGCTTTAGAAAGGAAAAAATAGAGAAAAAACCTACTTTGCATTACCAGCTGAAACCAGGAGAGAAAAAGGAGTGGGACAGGGCAAGAACAGTACTTAATAGACCAAAGGTCTCTACAGAAACACTAGTAGCAAAGGGGCAGGCACATTAAAAGGTCTGTACAACTCATCATGCTTGTCAAAGAGTCCATATCCAGACCCCAAGGCTAAAAGGATTAATTATGCCACTATTCAAACTGGATATTTTTCTACTTCACATATGGACAACTTCAAATATTAGCTGGGTTAGTCAAGAGATACTTATAACTATTGAAGGTATCTGACCCATTTCAGTTGGAATGGGATTAGGAAATGCTCAATGGACAGCTTCAACACTTGATTTAAAAAAAGACAGCTATTACAGCTCCTTATTTCTAATTGTTGCCATTACTCTTCCATTGAAAGAAGATGGATTTCTCTCTCTCAGAGTAGCTTTATTCAACTACAGACGTAGCTTTTAGTCATCTAGTGTTTTTCCCCCCTCCTCTCTATAAGCTCATTTTCAAACTTTCTTCTATGTGTTTTCCAAAAAGCTGAGGGGGGGTGGGTATTAGGACTGTAGTCCTATCAACTAGTCTCCTCAGTCAGAACAGCTGTTTACTTACAAGTGTAACTAGGCCTTGACCTAATTTGCCTTGCCTCTAGGCATTGGTGACTTCTACTTCATAAGTAAAAATATTCATAATGAATATTTTCCTTCTTATGATATCATTTTCATAACAAATACAGAAGGAAAGCCTATGTTTAATTGCTGTGCATTATATCTATATTAAAACACAGCAACAACTTCCTACATGTTTTATGTATTACTTGCATTGTACAATTTGCACTTCAGAAAGTTTGCATGAAACAAGAATGGGTTTTAGATTTTGCTAGCATTCAAGATCTTCCCAGTGTACAAAAGGCCACCACTTGCCTTTCATTGCCCCATTCTTCCTGCAGAGACTATAATTAGAGATTGACATAAAGGACAATATCAATTAGATAAATCAAGTATTATTAACATCAAATTCTTTTAGTCAATAGTAGATATTTTTCAGTTGCTTGTGTGTATTACTGAAAGTTTGATTTCACAACTTAAAAGTTGAGGAAAATGGCACTTGGAAAGTTTTATTGAAAGAGTGACTTATGCCCAATAGAATTTGTCCCCCTTTGGGAATTAAAAAAAAGAAAAACCACAACAACTCAGTTCTTCCTCTTAAGTGTACGAGACTGCCAGCCATATACAAAGAAAGGATCTTCAGAGATAAAGTAGCATACACGGCATACCACCTACTCATCCATCAGCCTTCTGTTTAAATGAGAAGTCTGTTGCAATTCAATATTTTGCCAACTCTTGCTATGATTTGTCCACCACAGCGAACAGCTCCAACACATTTCTCTTCTGACGGATCGTCATTTTATACAAGAAGTTAACTTAAATTGATTTGTTCTAGGTTTTGTCACTTATTTATAGCTTTACAAATCTGCAAGCCATTACTCCCGCATACTCTGAGAGACAATAAGTTTACACTATTATCATAGAACAGTTGGGTTGGAAAGGACCTTTAAAGGTCATCTAGTCCAACCCCCCTGCCGTGGGCAGGGACATCTTCATCTAGATCAGGTTGCTCAGAGCCCAGTCCAAGCTGACTTCGAATGTTCCCAGGGATGGGGCATTTACCACCTCTCCGGGCAACCTGTGCCAGTGTTTCAGCACCCTCATTGTAAAACATTTCTTCCTTATATCTAGTCTAAATCTACCCTCTTTTGGTTTAAAACCATTCCCCTTGTCCTGTCGCAACAAGCCCTGCTAAAAAGTTGGTCCCCCATCTTTCTTATAAGCCCCCTTTAAGTACTGATAAGCCGCAATAAGGGCTCCCTGAAGCCTTCCCCAGGCTGAACAACCCCAGCTCTCTCAGCCTTTCTTCACAGCTCAGGAAGTTGCCTCCAGCCATCAGGGCAGTATATGAGCTCCCTGTGAAGGCATTTCTCCCACTCATGAGGTGGGCTTGTCTTGAGCTGGGTAATTTATCACTCCAGCCTCTTCCACCCTTCACCGCTTGGGAGGAGGAATGCCTGGAAAGCAGCTCCCGAACCACCAAAACAAAACAAACCCCCACAAAAAAACCCAAACCAACCAACCAAACCCCCAACCCTGTGACCTTCACTGAAGCAACACCAGCTACACCTTTCACTCCTATCACACACACTCACGCTGAAGAAAGCCCGCAGACACCTGCCGGCAAGTTAAAGCACCTTGTTCTTGACGCCAACATTTAGAAAAAAAACACTTGTGTTTTTTTTTTCCGCGTTTAAGCCGGATCCGCAGCCTGAGGGCAGCGCAGAACCTCCACCGGCGGCAGCCTGCATCCGGCCGAGCCGTTACCAGGTTACGGCGACGACACAAAGCCGAGGCAGGCGCAGAACCACACCAAAGCCAGGGGCTGGCCCCGCAGAGCCCCGAACGCCGTGCCCGGCTCCCTGCCTTCACACGGGAACGGCTGATCGTTTATTTTACAAAGGAGTTTTCCCTGACGGGAGGCAGGATTCCCCCCCTCCCGCCATTAAAACCCCCGGGGCCCGCAGCCCTCCGCCCTGCTAGGCCCCTCACGGGGCTGCGGCGGGAAAAGCCCCTCAGAAGGAGGCGAGGGAAGGAGGGGGCCGCCGCCTCACCCGCACGTCTCCTTCATGGCGCACACCGCACAGCCCAACCCGCAGCTGCCGCCCAACGGCTCGCGCCCCTTCTACCCGGCGCGCCGCTACCGCCTCCTTCCCGACGGCCACTGCGGCGCTCGGCCAATGGGAAGGGAAAGCTCACTCGGCGGGGTGGGGCTTGGCGGGGAGGCCGCGCCCTCGCCGGCCCTGCCGCCCGTCGCCCCCTGGCGGCTGTTGGCGGCGCGCGGCGAAGGCGATCCCCCCCCTCCGCCCCTCTCCTCACGCGGACCGACGGGCCCGCGCTCGCCTGACAGGCGGGGGGCACGGTCGGTCACGAAACGGGCTGAGGCGCGCCCGCGGCCCGAACCGGGAGATGCACAAGCTGCTCTTCTCCTGGCAGGAGGGAGGAGGCGGGCAGGTGAGGCAGGCACGCTGCGGTGGCTCCGGCTGAGCGGGCGGCGGTGTGTGTGTGGGGGTCACCCCTGAGGAGAGGCTGTGCGGGGGAGGGAGGGCTGCCTCCCGCTCCCGGCCGGGGCGGGGGGCTTGTCTCACCTTCAGACATGGCGAAGATGCGCCTCGACATTCCCGCCGCCGCCCCCCGTCCCGCTCGGAAGCTGGAGGAAACTCTCCTCGGTCGGGCGCTGGCCCACCGGGACCTTTGCGCGGGCAGGAAGGCGCTGACAGACCCCCTGCGGCGGGGGAGAGCCGAGCTGCCCGCGGGGCGGGACCCACCGGTGGGTGGGCTGGCGTACCGGGTGGAAGGCGGTCCCGCCCGCACACCTTTCCCTCCTAAAGCTCAGGGCCGTCCCCGTTCACGCGCCGCCTCCCTGACACCCCCTTTCAGAGAGAGGAACGATAAAAATGACAGAAATCACTAGCGTGGTGTTAATTCGTAAGTGTTGAAGAGCGGGCGAAGCGCCGCTTGACTTCAGCTGGTATCGCGAGGGTTTAACACACGTTGGTAATGACAGCGGATAGTTTTGAGTACTCACCGTAACTCATTGCCATATACCATTTGGGGCAAACATAGTCTCTTACGTTGTCTTACAAGCTGGGTATTAAAGCAACCAAAATACCCCCAGAATTCTCCTGCACCACGGCATTTAGATGGCAATTCCCCACTCACATTCGAGCCTGCAAAAAGTTAAAAGTCAAAGCATAACGTTTGTGTAAAGTTGAATAAATTCTTGGAAAAAAGTTTGCTTCCCGACTGCTTTGATGTCTTGCCTTATCAGAGGCTTTCTGTGAGATTAGGACATGCATCATTTCTCTACTTTTCTGGGTTGTCTGTAGTGCCTTTGTTGAAGTAAAATACATTTTATCTTGCAAGATACTTTGAAGAAACACAAACCTAACTTTTGTGCTGAAGTTTCAACAAACTAACAAAACAAATGTTTGGTGTTTAGACACAAAGGTACTTTTAGCAGGATAGCTTTACCTACCCTTCCTCAAATAACTTCAGGCTATGGAGCGTTAAAAATGACTTTATTTATTGAATATTTACAGGACAGTACTTACGCTAACGTTTCAAAGCCTTAAAAAATCAGATACTTCTGCAAGAAGTTGCACCGGTAAAGCAAAAAAAAAAAAAGTTTTCAGGCAAATTTGTTGGGAATTTTTTTAAAACCTCTAGTCATGCCCTTTTTATTCTCAGAAGCTTATCACAGTTTTCTTTAACGTTTTATGTTCATCACAACACTACTGTGGTCCTAGAATCAGGAAAACTGTTGTTTGCATACTGCTTCCTGTTCTTTTTTTCTCAGGTTGATACTATCTATTCTGTGCGAGGAAAACACCTGCCTTTATTTCTTCCGAGTTTAGATGGCTAATTAGCCAATGTTTTTTTATTCGTTTCTGCTGCGTGCTTTAGTATCGCAATGGTAGCTGCATTTGCCTACAGATGTAAGTGATGGAAGATTTTTAATGGAGAGGTGATACCTTTCTTTAAATCGCCTGCAACAGTTAGGAAAAAATCAACAGGTCTTCAAGCACAGAAGTTTTTCCTCAGGTGCAATACTGATGTTAAATGCAAATGGAGACTAATCAAGCTTAACTTGATTGCTTCAATCCCGTAAACTATTAAAGAGAAAAGGCAGTAGGTGTTTGAGAAACAAAGGATGTTAGTGATGGCTGAAGTGAGATGGTTAGGTTGTAAGTTTTTCTAGTAACTAGCGCTTGAATAAGGAAATAATTTACTTTTTCTGGAAAAGGGATGGTTATGAGGTGCTATGAGAACAATAGTTTGATAGTGTTCCTGCTATTTTGCTTGAGTTTATAAATTCTAGTTTTCAGTATTATCTTTTTGAAGATACTTGAGAGCCTTCCTTGAAGGACAAAACTGAGGAGACCGATTGGGTTGGCTACTGTGAGTAACATTTTTTTCACAGAAATGCAAGGTTCACTTGTTGTTTGCCAGCTATTTATATAAAATTCTTTTTTCTAATATGTAACTATTGTATTCTATCTAGATAGTTTTTATTGATGTTATTTGTAGTAGTGGCTAAAACATTATGTTTTAGAATGTGTAGAACTTGAGGTGAGTTTGTTTCAAGGTGGTGCTTTTCTCTGCTATGTGTATTATAAAAACTTTAAAACACTTTTGTGTAGTGTCTGGGTTATAGAAATGTCTGATAACCAATTAAATATTGTTAGCTGGGGCTCTTTTTTTGGTGTAGGTGTGCATTATCCAAATAGCATATTGAAAAAGTGAAATCTATTTTCTTGAAGTGATATAGGATAGGGAGGGTTGTTTTGGGTTGGTTTTTTTTTTTAAATTGCTGGTGTGTTCTAAAATAGTAAATGTTCTTTGTAGCATAAATGAGGCGATATCTGAGTACTTTCAGTCAGTTAGAGGGTATTACTGATCTTATTGAGATGTGCTTTATATATATAAATACATAGGCTATGCGTTTTCATATGTTGTAGTCTGTGTATCTTGTATTTTAATTTTATCTGTAAAGTAAATGGTAGTGTGATGTGTTTTAGAAACCACTTGTGGGAGACCATGTGTTTGATAGATTTCTAAAATTCAACAGCCTAAATGTTTATTCCTAGCTAAAAGAAGCTGTCTATGACCTCATTATAGACTTTGCTGTTGTTGTTTCTTATCCCTTTTCCACTCTGGTATATTGAGCTGCTGCCCCTGTATTCTATAGGAATATTTGCTTGTAAATGCCTGTCCCTTTTCAGTAGAAGGTGGCAATCATCTTTTTTCCCTTACAAACCATTCCTTTCTATTTAAAGTGGGCAAACTAGCTTTTTGCTCAGAGCACAATTCCTTTAAGTTGTTTAGGCTAATCTTTTAAATTTAAGTCTTTGCTGTGTCAATTTTAGGCGAGATAAGTTAGTCCAAGTGCCTGATCATGTAGCTATATGGTCAGAAATATTGACCCAAGGGAAGAAGAAAGAATGTATTGTGAGGAGAGAGGGGGATGAGGTGGGTTTTTTCAATATCCCAAGTTAAATCCTGTATGCTATACAGATATCATCCTTCTCACTTATTTAAACTCTACTCTCATAGAGTGTGGCAATTTAAACTGATCTAACCCAGACTGATGTGATTTTTCCCCTCTCCCTCAAAGAGCCTGTGCTGAATTGGTGTTGAGCTAGATCCATTTCCTAATTGTTGAAATATGTGTAGGCTCCTGAACCTGACTGTTGGTGCAAGGGAGAAGCAGAACCTTGAACATAGTTGTGGAAGTGAAGAGGTGAGATGATAGCAGTCTGGATTTAGATTGGTTTATAGTGTACCCAAAAACTTGCATCCTTTCCAGTATATCAATAGATTTAAGAGAAGTTATAATCTTTACAGTTTCTCTGCTTTTATTCTGCTACTGCAATTCTGTGAATTGTGAAATGTATACAACTACACGTGCATATCTGCCTGTCATATTTGTACTTGTACACAAGCACACCTGTAAATGCACAGATGAATGTGAATTCTTGTGAAGTACTTAGCATTTCCATATTAGTGAGATAGCTTGGAGGTTTTCTTATGGGGTGAGAATATAACTATTAGCTTTATAGGATCAACTCTATCCATAGAGGGATGCACATTAATATTACCACAGTCAAATATTTTCATGATGCACGTGTCACAGGCTGAACTCCTTGTATCTTATGGCTATGTGAAAGATTATATGCTCAGATCTGTGCTTTAACACATGTACCATCTCTCAGCTGACCTGCTGGTGCTGTTGGCTGTCTATGTTTGTTTGGAGATAGTTCTTTTACTAGGTGGAATGTCTCTGAGGAGCTGATATTTACGGGGGAGTGTGTAGCTGGTGTCATGTGATGATGGTAACAATAAGCAGTGTGCCTATGTGAATGGAAAAGGAGTGATATTTTATTCTGTTTTCTTAGTTTTGTAGCTTTTTCTCAGATGAATTGTGTTGCAACCCGTAAAAACAGATCTCTTGTCTAGAAAGATTTTTATCGTATTTTATTTGGCAAAGTGCTTCATGACTCTCAGTACTTTTTAATGTTCTAACATTTTAAAGATTAAAGGAGAGTGAAACTTTAAACAGATTTTTGAAGGCAGTTTTGGAGGAACTTTAGGTATATGCATGAGAAGTTATATGCTACTTACTGCACCTGAACCTTTCTGCTTTGCATAGATGTGTACTTGTGCACAGGTGTGCTTGTGTACAAGTACAAATATGACAGGCAGATATGCACATGTAGCTGTATACATTTCACATACAAAATTGGACTGAAAGTTGAAACTGCTCCAGAGAAAATATTTGTGTGATATTAAAATATTATCCACAGAACAGAGAAAAACTTATCAGAAAAAGATTTTATTCAAACTTTGGATTTTTCTTACAAATGAGGAGGATCTTATCTGAGTAATGTACCATATTTCACTATAGAAAGATTTTGTCAGCAATAATGTGTATATATACATCTAGGCCCTGATGAATATCAGCTAAAAATAACATGAAATGTTATTCAATTCTGGAAAGCTGCATTTTGTAATAAATGTTCTCAAGATTGACTAATCTATCACACTATGTGGAAAGATGGATGGTAAGAGATAACAGCGAACAGTAGAAGGTAAGGTTGCTGAAGAGAGATTTCAGATGGATAGATCTAAACAAGTGGGGGTTGAAAGTTTTTAGTTGTTTGGGGGGTTTTTTTGTTGTTTTTTTTTCTGTTATCTTTGAACTTCATCAATTTACTTAAGGGACATAATTCTGTGAAATGTTGGTTTTGGTAACCTAACAAGCTACTTGGACATGTCAATGCATAAAATATTCATATTTTAAGTCAGTCCTGAAACACTAAGCTTGTGTTGGAGGGCATGATTTTGGGACTGTGTTATTATACTGCTTGTTTGTCTTTCTAGGCTGGCTTGTGTCTAATGGCTATTAGCTCCTCATACTGCAGTTATAGTGGATTCCTAGCTTAATTGCAATCACTTGGTAGGATTTCAACTTGCCACTTTATCTTGAGCCAACAAAACAGTACCTCTGCTCTGCTTTTCCAGGGAAGCCTTAAATGCTTGTGCCCCTCAATGTGAAATTAGTTGCAGCTCTTCACCTGGTCAACAACAACAGAAGACTATACATAAACTCACACTGGATTGTAGGGTAGGTGCAATGTCATCAGGAGATGGATGGGTCACTCCCTTGTTTCACTTTGTAATTAATCTTAGCTTCAATTTGGTGTTACCAGCTTCTAAAACAGGTTAGTTAATGGGAACTAACTGTGAGCTCACTGAAGCAGCACTAATCTTGCTGCTCTCAATGAATCGTCTGTCTTTGATCAGCTCATTCTCTCTCAGCAGGCCAAAAAATAGCCACAGGATACGAGTGCTTAGTTTACAATCATGTTAATTTTGCTTTAGGTTTGTCTTTAGCTGTTGGAGATTAATGAATCAAAATGGTGTTTAAATTTACAACCAGTTCCCTTCTAATCGCTTGGCAGTATTATTTCTAGCTGTTTTGTACTTTGATTACCTGAGCCAGCCATCTAAAGGACTCTGCTATTCTGCCATGTGATAGTGGAGTGCAGCCTAAAATGTCTAGGAACTAGCAAGATTATAGTGGAAGGCGTTGAGGGTTTTTTGCTTTTCCAACTAATTTCCTATGCTGTGTATTTGTTGCCACCATGTCCAAAGCCAATGTTTGCCTTTCCACTTCACTTGTTTTTGCCCAAACAACAACCTGCTCTCACCTTAGAAGAGCCTCCTTTGATTCCACCAGCATGCAGGCATAGCAACAGTATGTTGGGGATATTTATGTGGAAGTGCAGACAGGACCTTTGATGCTTGACAGCTAACCTGGATAAGTGGCTGGCATAGGGAATCATGTAGGTTTCTTCAATTTCTTGAGGTTTCACTGTAAGGGGAAAACTAAGGTGGTGAGTTTGCGTGCATCTGAAGGGTTTGCATCTCCTGTAGACAACCTGGTTCTGTAAGGATTTGAACTCTGGTACCCTTCAAAGGTGTTTGGCACACAAAATTCTTTGCCATGACAGTTTACTTTTTAAGGCATTTCCTTTCAGGGAGGAAAGTTGAGTGGGAAGTGCATTTATTCTAGAGAAATAATCTTAAATGATAAGAACAGTGACCTCTGCTAGCTAACACCTGAAGAAGGAAGAAATCTTATGTGGTAGGTTTTGGTTCAGAAAGTCTCTTGGGTTAGAAATAGTTGCCAGGAACGTATTGCCCAAATTTAATGGCATATGCCTGCCTTGCAGTTTTCTTTTTTTCTTTACCATACTACATTCATCTTACAGGTAATATTTATTTTATAGGAGTGCTGAGAGGTATAACTTGTTAATGTTTAAAAAGTGTTTTCTCTGACCTGAAGGGAAGTTTCTACAGATTAATGTGCTGTATCTTTGTTTATGAATAACTTTATATAGAGAGCAGAAACATTTATTACCTTTCTTCTGATAGAAGAAGAGAACAAAGCTGTCTAATCTTTGCTTTGTTACTTTTATTTTGGGTGGCAGTGCGGACCCGAGTCCTTGGATGGCTGATGGTGTGTAGCACTGGTGTTTGTTCTAGTTCCATTATAGCTTGAACGTGGCTGAGACACTGTTTTTGGGCATTAAAGCCTGATGCTAATACCCTGATGCACTATCTCTTATCATGTTGAGGAGTCGTCTTTGTCATGAATTCATTAGTTTCATGCAGAGATGGTATATAATTCTGATTGCTGCTTGTAGGGAAACTTTAAAGAGAAGAATGGATACCGATAATTACTGAAACACCTCAATTCTGTGTGAGAATTGCAAGAAATTTTCATATCCATTAACCTTGTAGTAAGACCTTGCTGAAGTTTGTTTTCCTTGGCTTTTTACGTGATAGCATTATGTTCAACTTCATGCAGAAACTTAGCATCTGTCCTGTTTTTTAAAAAAGTCAATTTGATTGCAAACTTGAGCCCATAGTAGGGAATTCTCAGCTGGCCAGCTTCGTCTAGCTGGTTTCCCTTGCTGGAAGAGGCAGAGGCTCACCTCTTTTGCTGGAGAAAACTGGCAAAGCTCTAAGGAGGCTGTGTAGGTGTACTTGTCTTTAACTAGGTCTTGATATGACCTGCTGTTTGAAGGGAAACAGAAAATAATGTAAAACAAATAATAAAAAATTCTGCTTTAATGAAAAACACAAGTGATCCTTTTGATAATTGTTCCCTTGACAGCAATGAAGATGGGCAGTGCATCCAAATGTGTGTAATCTTTGTCTGGGTGGAGTTGTGTTCTTGCAGAGACCCGCTGTCTCATGGAGTTTACCAAGGAAAATCCTGTTTGGTCTGCTGCTGTTTGTTTGCAGTATCTATTTTCCCATACTGTGTGTGTTCCCATATTCCTTATACTGACATGGGGGTGGGGGAGAAAACGAAAGGTAAAAACAATCTTCTGGCATTCTCTGTATGCTTGCTTCCATTCTGGGCTTTCCATTTGGTATTAGTATATTTGTGGTTTTTTCCTAGATAATTATGAAGGAGCAACTCACAAGGGTTATGTGAACTGTATTACAGAATGATGAAGGGGATGAGGGCTTTGAAAAACATAGTTTGACATAAACACTGTTTTGGCTTTTCCACTGTATTTATACCTCCAAATTTAGAGGAGAATTACTTAAAATTAACTAAAGCCTACTGCCATATTCTTCTGAAGTAAAAATACATTTTTGAGTAGTTGGAGACGAGCTGGAAAAGAGGAATACAGACATAGCTAGAGCTCATCTTCTTTTAGAGGGTTTTGTGGTTTTGGCACCTGTACCCAGCCTGGTGCATTGTTCGTGGGGCTTCTTCACTGTAGTTGATGAAGTAAATGATAAATAGTTGTTCTTTTCTGTTTGAACAGTTGTCTAATTAGGGAATTGGCATGTGCAAGGTAAGCATGGAAGTAATGCTGACTTTCTCATAAAAAAGTTTTGTTTTTTTTTTTAATTCCAACTGAAAAAGAAGAGAAGATGAAGCAAAGGAGAGTGACAAGTAATGGGCTGAAAAATTTGGAAAAGATAAGAGGAGCATTACAGAACAAAGTTATTACAATTATGTAGTTTATGTGAGTATCCTTTAGGACTTCTTGCATATCTGTGTTTGTACATGTGGATATGCATATCCATTCACTTTTGCCTTGGTGACTGGCAAACAAACATATGGGACAGATCAACATCACAGACAAATATGAAAGTGCTCCCAGTTATGTTAAAATTTTTCTAACACATCTATTGTGTATTCTCTCAGCTATAGGTAAAATTTGAGAGAATAGAAAGCAAGAGATGAACAAAAATTACCAGTGGAAAAGAGGAGTGTGATGTTCATGACAATTGCTTGTAAGTCAGGCAGTTCAAGGGCTGCCTTCAGGAATAGAGTGCCTGAGATGGGTGTTCCAGTGTGGGGGGGGGAACACTGAAACATTCTGAGCTCCTGAATACAGGGTTCATTCTCAGGTACATCAAGTCTGCTAGAATACAAAGGGTTTCCAGGTGGTATAAATATAACTTACTCCTGTCTTAAGTTTTCTTTATGCTGTAAGAAAAGAAGAAAACAGCAATTGTGCAAATAAGCCCACAGTCTATGGGAACTCACAAATTCTTACTGTATATCTAGCAGGCACATTTATGTCTTTATTATACTTTCACCCACCGGGTTCCTCTTAAATAATGTATATTTGTTTTTTTCTATTAACAAAACCTTCATTTTAGTCTGAAAGATTTTCCTTCTTTTGCTTGCTCTTTGCAGCAATGTAATAAAAGGGCGGTGTTCACAGGGAAGACTTCAGATGTACTGTGTTATTGTTTTCTGAGATTATTGAAAATTGATTCAGAAGGAATTTGTTGCCAGATAAGTTTTCCATCTTTGAAGCACTCTGTTTTCCCTAAGGAGCTCTCGTTTAATCAATGATAACTAGATATGGTAACCCCTTTTTGGGATGGTTCAGTTCACTCCTCGAAGAGAAGTCTCTAGGTGTTCTTTGCTATTTTGTACAGGAATATTTAATTCTTTCAGATATTTAGGAAATAAACCTTATTTGTGCATGGTTGCTTTTAACTATGCTCTCATCTGCCAAGCTTTGGGAATGTTTACTCTAGTGTGATACCAGGGACAAGTGTGTATGTTCAAAAAGTAATACTTTAATGCTTAGCTTTACATGATTTGCTGTATCACCTGTGAAAACAGCCAGCACTTACAGAGATTACATTTTACAGCTAAAATCATATTCATCTTGATAAAGAAAACAATTCTGATCACATCAACATGGCCCTGAAAATAGTGTGCCACTGTAAGATAGCTGAAAACTAGGGAAAAAATGTTCGGTTACAACTGTTGGGGGGAAGTGGGAGGGAACAACTGTGGTATTCATGTGCCTGTAAATCTGCGAAGTGGTCCACATATCTGAAAGTGTCCTCTTTGTTAAACTACTTGCTCCTTCCCTTGATGGATGACCAGCGAGTTCTTAAAGTTTCTGGGGACTGTTGCGTAGTGCGTATGAATAATAACACTGAATATGCTCTATGGTCTGCATAAATAGAATTTGTTGCAATGATCCTAGAAAGCAATGGATACCGTTAAGCTGAACTCTTTGCTCATGAATCATCTTTTTAACACTTGAGTTAGGTTTTGGTGACAGGTGTACCATATCTGTGTCACTTCAGCGTGATGCTGCTGAAATAAATGATTCTTGTGTAAACTTAGCTCCAGAGGCTTACACAGGGGTTTTCAGTGGGCATAAGATCTTTCTACATGTGTCTTACTGTATGAAGTGGACTCTGCTGTGACTCTCTACATTCTCTGACCCGATTTCTTTTGCATATCGTCCTCCTGGCTATGCCATGTAGTTTCCAGGTCACCTGCCTGAGGAGCATAGCAAGAGAATTGCTCAGCAATGAAGCTCAGGGCTGAGAGCTTCTAGCAACAGAATTGCAGTGATCTTGCTGCTGTGAGAATTGTCCTCAATGTGGCATCCACGTGAATACAGCAGTATCTATGAATTGTCTGGTTTTGCTTGAGGATTTCTTTCAATGCCCACAATTTCTTGAGGCAAATAACAGGAAGTAAAATTAATTTTTTGAGGCATAAATTTTGTGATTAGGTATTTAGATGTTATGTGGTAAGTGTGCTCCACCCTAGTCAGTCATGGCTGTGGAAAGAACCTACTTGATTCATAACTATGCTGTGCAAATCTTGTTATATGATAGTACGAGGTAGAATGTAAATTCTGAGTGAAGGTCTCTCCTAAAGGCTGTGTCTAAAGTGATAACATAGACACAGATCAGGAACTGTTACCCTGCAGCTCAGCAACTTTGTGGTAATTTTTACTCATGTAGAACTAGTCTCTATTTCTCATAAAGCAAGAGACTAGTGTGTAGACTGACATACCTCTTTCCTTGGATGGTAACTGCATAGATAGATTTTATTTTTTTTAAACTGCATGTGTATTCATTCCATTTCTCCTTTCATGTACCCCATCAATGAAGCACGTAGGAAGATAAAAGTATTAATTATCTTCAACTACTTAGGCTGCGAAGAAATAGGTTTTCATATTGCTAGTTTCATACTGTACTGTAATTAACAGCGTTCAAGAGTGCCTGCTGATGTGAAGTGCAGACCTTGAAAAAGATTAGAAAAGAAACCTCAGTGCTATTCAGCCTTTACCTCCAGCCCTGGAGCTTTCCAAAAAATATACTGTTGATTTTCAGTCTAGTGAATATTTCTTGGCTGGCAACAGATAAGCCTTCAATTTCCTGGGAGAGGACAGAGCATAGAAAATGCTGGTTGCATAGTCACTAGTGGAATCCCCTAATGCTGGCTAGATGATCTTGAGAATTCTTAAAATAACGATAAGGAGAATCTAATTTCAGTGAAGCAGAGTTCATTCTTGATAAAGGGATTTCTAGAAACCAGTTCATTGTAACTATAGAAACACCTAAATTTTCTAATCTTTGATGGAGAATGCGAACAGACTTTTCTGAGTTCTCGGTAAATCCCAGAGCTGATAGTGAATGCTAAACACATTGAATGTAGTAAGGAAGAAGCTCTTTGGAACTTGCTTCCAGTAGAACATTCTCTAAATTAGAGTAATATCCTCACTAAGTTGCTTAATAATGAAAACAGTGGTCGGAGGAGCATAGTGGTAAATCTCCTCAGAGGTGTAGGAGAGAAAGGCTGAAGCAATGTAAATTAATTTTCTGAATCTTTTATCAAGTGATTATTATCTCTGACCACAGCCCTCTTTTAGGAGAGTGGAAGTCAAGTGTACTACTTTTGCAAATGAAGAAAACAAAACTTTTGGTAACACTAAACAGGAGTAGAAACAATACTGACTGACTGCTATGTAGGCAACTAAAAATCTGGATAATACAAGGAAGATGAAGGGCTACTTTATATCTGTACTGTAAAAGATAAGTGTTGGGTGAAAGTCACTAAGAAAGTGAGCACCCTACTTAAATTTGAACAGAATTTGATACGGAGCCAGGTTCAGACTGAAGTGGTACACTTTGAACCTGAACTAGTTCTTCAAATTCGGCTAGAAAACTTGTTGCTTCTCCTTTAGTTGTTATCCAATGGGAAGGAACAGCAAAAGATGGAGCGATGGGGAAAGATTTCCTTGAAGGTGCTTTTGGTTTTTGATGCGAGGGGATCTTTGTTTATTTTGGAACACTCCCTTCTGTAGGTAACATATCTTAACGTGCTTCAGAATGTTTATGATGGAATTTAGGGAGCAAAACACAGTTTAAAAATACCAATGTAAGCTAAGTCATATCATGCTAAAGTAAATAATGATAAAGCACAACAAGGTGTTCAGTGTGATTGTTCACAAACTATATTAATGCTATGCTTTACAAAACACTTTTAGTTTTCTATTCTTCCTACTGCAAACTTTATAGATCTTGACACTGAAAAATGATGAGCTAGATTCTCAGCTGGTGAAAAATCTGTGTATGTAATCAAACTTGTATAGTTTAATTGAAGCCACCTCAAGTACCTCTATAGCACTGTGAGGACTGTAATTTTTAAGTTGGTAAGGCCTCTGCCAGTAGTGAATGCCACTAATGCAATGCACAAAAACTTAGTTTGCAAGCTGTATTGCTCAAGAAGGATGATTCCTCCCTCCACTACTTCATGGAAGAGGGGAGGATATAATGTGAACGTAGGCTCTTATAATTCCTCGAGGAGCTGCATGGGTAGTTAGATACATGACTCTTTTGTTTAAGACAATTTAGCTTTAATGGGAGGTATATGGCTAAATACCCATGCAGCTCTTTGAAAATATGGTAGTTGGATTGCAACAAGCCATAGTGACCCTAATAAGTGCTTTAAACCCAGTAACTCAGCGCTGTAAGAGGAAACTTATCTGATGGTCCAAAACCTGAAATCGGAAATCAGTCAAATTATTTTTCACTCTCTCATGCAGAAAGAATCTTTCAGGAGAGAAAGGCTTTACTTTTTCAGGAGTATACAGCAAGATTTTGTGATGTTGTTTCTTTGACAGCTGTAAGTTAACTTGGTGCATGTGTGGTTTTAGTTTTCCTTAAGCTTCCTTATTTGGTCAGTCAAAAAGTTTTTTCCCTAGTTTGACCTGAGATTTCTCCCCAAACTGTAATTTCAATTGTCATTTCATGGTGCTTGCTTAACATTTGGGCTTTTTCAGCTGAGTAAGATATTTTGCACTTGTCATAACTGTTGAATGTTGTTAATTAAATACCAATGCAATTAAATACCGTAAGCACCTTTGCCTCTTGGAGAAGGAGGCTACAATTTCAGATAATACTTAGTTGTATTATGTAGGTTGGCTTATTCATGAGTATCAAGAAGAGTATCTCATCTTACTTTTCCAGGATCACATGGGTGCAGGGTCTTGCCTCTTGGTTGAGCTAGAGAAACAGAATCCAGGAGTGTGGACTAGGATTTAAAACCCAGCATCATTAAGATAGTACTAATTCTCAGTTTGAGTGTGAGAGATTGAGACTGGCATTGCTCTCTGCAGGTGACTCACCTAACAGATACTCTCTAAGCTTGTCAGTTGCTCAGGCAGTCCCTGAGGTCAGGAGAGACAGATCCACTGGTGCAAGCCTGTGCAGCTCTTCTAGTTCCGCTGTCTGAGATGTGGGCAAAAATAACCGTAAACTGGTATGTGACTAGTATCTTCTACCATGTTATTTATCTTGCTCTTGGAAATACCTTACTTGATACATTCTATGATTTCATTTGTGGGCTTTTTCCCTTTTGTTTTTCAGGCTGAGATAATTGTCCTCTGGAAGAGCTGGAAAATACACAAGTAAGTTTTTAGTCTTTCGGGGTTTTTTCTTCCTCCTCTGAGTCACCTTCTGGAAGACCATGTCATTCAGCAGTGTCTGTCTAGAAAGCTTGCAAAGACTAGCTTCCTAACACAGGAATTTAAATTGCTTAAGATCAGGTGGTGAATTTTTCAGATTTCTTGAAAAATTTCAAGACATGTTTCAGGTTTCACTGCACATGAACCTGAAGCAAAAGTGCATGCAAACAGTCTTTGCTTTCCATCAGCAGCAGTACAAAAGCCTCAAAATTTGGGCAAGAATAAAAATACATATTTTGGCTTTTTTCATTAGAATTTGTATAACTAGAGGCAGAAGAGTAGCAGGGTCTCTTTTTATTTGACCTTAATATCATGTTTTGGCCAGCATCTGCACAGTTACACGATTGCAGGTGATCTGGTTTTGTGTTGTACCTTCAGCAGGGTAAGCATGTGCAGAGCTTGCACAGATTAACCTGAGCATATCTTTCCATCAATCAATGTGTAAGGTTTATTTATTTTTTACAAAGTGTGTAATTCTTGTCTGAAACTTTCTTGTGGCAGATGCTTTTCTCTCAAAGTGCAGTTTTTCTTGGCAAAAAAAAAATCTCCATGGTCTTTTAAAAAGAATAATGAACAGAGGATGCAATCTTTGTCTGCTGGGGAACTGAATATATTACTTGCTGTCCAGAGTGTTGATTTTTCTGGGGAAAAATACAACCTACTACTCCCTCTCCTGGCCTCATAGGGGAAATATATGGAACTGTCAAAAGGGGGCATTCTTGCTTTTTCAGACAAATGAAAATTAAGTTATAAAATAAGTGTTTTAGTTAGACCTGTCATTTAGGTAGAGCAGAAATTGCTCATATTGACAAAGTCTTTTGCCAAAGCAAATATAACAGATGGAATATTAAATATCAGAAGTGATTTGCAGACTAATTTAATCTCTTATTTTGTGGACAGAGGTTTTATCTGTCTCCCCTAAGGTTTACCCAAAGCTTTTATTAATTGATGAAAATGCCCACTGCACAGTTACACTTGCTCTGTGTATAAAAATATATTCCCCCCCCAGTTGTCAGTTAAATCTCATATAGAACAATTTTCAATATATCCATGAAAATACGTATGTGACAAAGTCCTGCTGGTCTGGTATAAGGACTTTACTACAACTGATTTTGCACTTTGATCTGGCATATGTAGAGTTGCCAAGCAATAGTTGGGCAAACTGTGCATTCTTATAAAAACCTCTTGAAAGGACAAATCCTTATGTATAGCCAATCTAGATGTACCTCTGGAAATTGAGAAATGACTGATGCCCTGGGTAGTTCTTTCTCATTGAAACAAGAGCAAATCCAGGACTGACTGAGCAAATACAGAAGAGTATTGGTTTTAAGCTTCTATGTTAAGAGATGTCAACAAAGATCTTCACTTCTGAGTTTGCCTGAGCACTTGAGGATTAAACCTGTTAACAAACAGGTTCAAATTGGTGCTGATAATTCCTGTTTATAACCAAATTTTACTCTGCCTCTCACAGGTATTTGTAATTTTTTTATTTGCTCTAGTGATGAAAAATACTTGTTACTTGTTATGGTCCTTACGATTAGGTAAAGTCTTCCTATACACATGGGTAGTTAATATGCTTTACCATTAATTTTCCAGATTGATTAGGGGAAAGCAAACATATGAACAGCATTTAAAAAAAAGTCATATCTGAAGTTATACAGCTTTTCTCTTGCCTAGAGAATCATTTTTTTCTCTTTGGAATTCAGTTTATCTAGCTAATGCAAATAAAAAATATGGCTTCTATCTGCCCTAAGATTATAGAAGATTTAGTTACCGTCTTCTAAAAAGATGGTGTTTTTATCAACCAAGATTCTGGTTTTTTACACCTCAAAATATAATTTCAGTGTAGTGCAGTGTTAGGGTTGGGATAAAGATGTTTCTCATGCTAGAAGGTGTAATCAGAAGATACCAGCCCAACAAACAGGTTAAGGGGTCAGATCTTTTGAAGTATGTAGCTTTAGAGCAGCTGTAGAGATGTCTGTAAAATAGCTTAGTTTTGAAACAAAAAAATCTCAATGATCTTTCTGCGCTACCAGTCACCTCCTGTAGTCATTTATTCTTGAAAGTGGGTGCAAGGCACTTCCAGATACTACTTACTTAACAAATTTATAAGTAATCACTAAGCTGCAGAGAAATAGGCAGTATTTACACTGGTAATTTTCTCATGGTAACAGAAGAAAAGCATTGGCCCGAAGCACTTGCTTCTGAGATCCTCATATCTCTACTTAGCCAGGGTGGGAGGTTAATTTGGAGTTAAATATTTGCATCAAATACTCAAGCTTGTTATGCTGTAAATTGCTAGTGTAGACATACTCTAAGAGACCTGAGCCTGGGTATTTGAAAAAGATTAAGTCAAAATGAAAAGGAGGAACAGAACAAAGGATTATAGAAAAGCATCTGTAAGTATAAGGAAGAAAGTATAGTATATACTAAGTATAATCTGCACTCATAGTCAACTGAAAAAAAAAAAATGTGAGCAGATAAAAGAATTGCAATTAATCCACTAAGTAAAACAATGGCAAAAGGATTAAAAAAAGTTAAAAGGGGGACAGAAAACACAGAAGCAAGATGGTCAGTCCACTCCTTTGTTTAAGCGATTGAGTATACATTTGTTGGGATTCTGCCTGCAAACATATTCTTCCTCTACATGTGGTGTGACCATTTTTAGGATTGCGAACTGGGGGGGCAGGAGTTCTTCCATTTCATGGCTGTTTTGTACTACTTTGCACCAAGTGGTGCTCCTTAGAGTTGACTACAGCAGGATTTAAATATCAAGATTGCCTTCTTGTTTTGGGTCAGATGATGCCCAGGTGTGTGCTTTGAGCATGGTCTTATGCCACTGCAAGTTAGTAGGTCTACTAAGATAAATGATAATTTATTCCTATGACTTTTTATTAGGAATCTATTATTAGTGGCCTTTCAGAAAACAAATGGTTTGGTAGAAATGTGGTTCTATTTAGAATATGTTTGCTGGTATGTTTGCAGGTGGGAGGGAGTGCAAGATATTTAACTGTTAAAAAAAAAAACCACCAACCAACTATAAGTGATCTTCATACAACATGAAATAGAAATAAGGTAGTGGATTATTTATAGACTACCCTAAAATTAGGTTTTACAAGAACAAATAAAACTGTCCTCAAGCAAGAGACTTGCTATTGCACAGCAACTGTTGGTTCATGGTTTTCTTCCTTAGTATTATAACTTGCCCATCACACGTGCTGTTGAGACACATGACTAGTTTAGGATTTAATTCTGCAAGGTGCTGAGTGCTCTTGCCTTGATCCTGTAGTGCACTGAAGGATGTATGTAAGCAAGTGAGTAGGCTGCAGTGGGATGACTTGTGTACTTGATATGAAGCATGCAACCTGGTCTTTGGGCAAGTCAGGCTCCAAATGACTTAGCTACTGAGGAACATAGGCTTAGAGGTGAACCTTGCTGCAGTCTCAGACTTGTTCTTGAAGTTAACCAAGAATTCTTTATTTATGGCATTGTATCGTGCTGCAGTTTCACAAATCTTAGTATGCTTTTCTAAAAGGTCTGTCCCATCTGTTTGTGCTCTGGTTTTAAGTGTTTTCTGTTTCACTAGAAACCAGTGAAGCTTTTGGCTGCTCTTTGAACAGTTCCCTTATTTTACTGATGATTCTGCTCTGAAAATGATAGCTTGAAACAGTACAGCTGCTTCTGTAATTGTTTTGTTGAGCTGTAGCTTGGCATCTCTGAGATAGTTTTGACTACTGAATTTGCTGTTGGCTTTTAAGTTTCTGGGAATATGTACCTTATATGTAGGCATGCTGTGGTCCAGAAAATTGAACAGTTAGTTAATTTCAGCTTCAGATATGGAAAGAACAGGAGCCTTGCAGACAGTGTTTATGTAGATTCTCCTTGTGCTTGCCACTGCCCTATGGTCAGACCTAATTCCAAAATGTGAGGAGGAGGGAAGGAACTTGCTGTGACTGTAGGGAGGTATTGATCAGGCCATAAGAGGGTAAAGGGCTGTACAAACAGCCAGGAATAATCACTTGCAGGATAGCATGGAGTAAGTTCTTTATCCTGGAGCTCTGCTATCAATGATAAATTCAAGCAGTCAAAGTTATTTTGGTAAGACTTTAATTACACAGTGAAAGATCTATATTGTTCCAAACATTGCTCAAAGAGCTGGGGAAGAAAACAAAACCAAAAACCTGGTGATCAGGAAACTGAAAAGCATCTAAAACCTCTGCTAGCTCACAGCACTGGGAAGATTGTAACAGCAACCAGGTATTGCATAAACACAGGGATCTAACTCCTGAGAGGACAACCTTAAATTGACAAGAAATATGATAAGTAATCTAAGGACATACTATTGCACCAGCCTGACCCAGTAAAATGCTTTAATTACGGGCCAAGCTTTTCCAGCTCACATTTAACCAAATGGATTTGTGACAACTCAGTGTTTCACATCACTGGTCCTTTAGCTGACTTCATAGTAGAGTTGTCAGGATGACAATTGTTTCTGTTTTATGTCAACACTATGTGCTGGCTAATCCAGATGAGGGACACAATTATGATTCCTTTAATAATATTAAGGAATTCTGTGTCTGTCCAGTTGTAGAGGAAACCGGGTATGCAGCACTCTGCTAACATTTTCCTGTTTTAACTTGAGCCAGTGATGATCTGTTTTAGGCTCTTTTCAGCTCATGGTAATTTTGAGATCCCAAAAGAAGCTTCAGATGCCTTTATCAATGTCTTTATCAATACCTCTTTGGACAATGCAAGGGATAATTTTTCTCAGCAGTGTAATGGACTTCAGACTAAGTAAGAATCAGTATGAAAGGTTTCGACGCTAATACTAAATTTGAACTTGATTCTGTACAGAGTTTAAATTTAGTAATCAAAACTATCAAGATTTGCATGTCAATTTGGCTGTGAATTTCCACATGGGCTGCTGGACAAGCTTCACTTGAAATCATACTCCTGTAGACCTTGATTTCATTTAAAGGGAAGGGAAAGCCAGGAAGCTCTGAAACCAGTCTTTGAGCTTGTACCTGCAATGAATGTAGGGCAAAACTTTATTAGGAGAATTGAGAGAAATTAAGCCAATCTGTTCTTCAAACTTCCCCACAGAAACCACTCATCTGATATCACACAGAAGATGAACACAAGCCAAAATTTCCTGCTGAAGTGTCTACTTATCTCACAGGTAAGAGCAAAACCCCAAAGGATTCTTGGCATTTGGGAAAATGCAGACCAAGTTCTGGAACTCTTGGCTTGGTTTTGGCTTCAAGTATTGGTGTAAATATTGTATTAAGTAAGAAATGAAGCAGGGAAGTGCTTTTGGAGTTGGAGTGGTGGGTGGCAAGAAAAGGTAAGCCAGAGCAGAATGATAAATAATGTGTTAGTCTGTGAAAGGAGAGGTGTCATCTTATTCCTGACACACTGTCAAGAAGATGTTTTACTGATTTGACTTTCTGTGTTGAAGAACACACAACAGTTACTTAGTAAGTGGTTTTATAGGGAATTTCACCCATGCTACAATAAACTGAGCTCAAAGATAACATATCTTTTATGCTTTTACGCTTTTTGGATGATAACTGTGAAAAATTACCTAGTGAAGGTTAGCAAGCTGTACCTGTGGCCATTTTCTCATGACCCTGGAGTGATAAAGTTTACTATCTTGGATCATGATGTGCTGTCAAATGACAGGTTTCCCCATCTGCCAACAAAAAGTAATTGAGGAGTGTTATAGTTTTACAAACCATGTTTCACCAAATTTGTAGCTTTTTGAGCTGTTAGACCTGAACAAAATAGGTCAACAATGACAGAATAAGGTTGGCTCTCACTTTTTCTTCAGCTTTTGTCTACTTCTGTGTGTGTGCCTTGTGCCTAAAAGCATCATATAGGAAGCACATAGTTTTCTGGAGGTATTGCTGTTATAATTTCACTTATAGCTTGAGTTGGGATTTTTGGTCTTATGGTGCAGTATTATTTTTTGTAGTTGCTGTTCTAAAATCTGTATCTTGAATCCCAGATCTGTATGATTTTAAACAAGTAATTTGATAGACTCCTGTAAGTGGGGAATTGGGAAATCCCTACCAGCTGGAACTGCTTAATAGTGGAAGCTTTGCTAACCTTAGGTTAGCTGTCCACAAGTCATTTATTTTTGTAGGTATGGGGCCAAGATATGGATCAACAAAATTGCTTCTCTTGCTCTATTTCTCACCCCCTTCCCTTCAGTAGCAGTTTCATCTGTTGCACTCATGTTGTGTCCTGCATGAGTAATTGCAAAAAAAAAAAAACCAAAAACCAAAAAACACCAAAACTGTGTTTTGTGGTTGTTTTTTTAAATACTCTTTTAGGCTTTGGGACAGCAGTATCTGTGTAAATAGCTCCTTATGGCTGAGTTTCCTTGAAGCGGTTCCATACCTGCTGACTCTGACTAGCTTGGTGATTTTTGGATAGCTTCATTTTTAGATACCTTCATCTGCATGAAGTGTCTGATCTTGCCATTTTGAATTTGTATAAGTCTAACAGTAAATGTGTAGCAAAGTATAAAAACTAAGGTAGGCTGGTTTATATCCATTACAATTTTCCAGGCAAGCCTCTAGAAAGAGGAAACATTAAAGAAAAAAGGCTGCTTTGGCTACAGAGGATGACTTGTTTAAAGTCCTGTAGGGAAAAAGACTTAACATGGCACTGACCACAAAAGATAAGTGTGCCATTTGGAAAAGGCTTTGTATGTGGTACTGCACTATCTAGTACAGTGTGCAAGAAGCTCTGTTATGAATTACACTCTGACCTTAGGTTTCAGGGCTTGATAGAGAATTGAAGGTGAGGAGGGAGAGGTGAGATTTTTACTTGGTGAACTGCCACTTCTCTGTACTTCTGGATCTCAGAAGTATGTTCTTCAGGAAGTCTGCTTTGGTGTCCTTCCTTCCATATGCTCCATTGGAACTGGATAGGCGTATTTACTCTTTCAAGCCCTGTTTGCCTTTTATAAGGTACAAAGCCAGCATTAGGAAACAGTCTGTGATACCATGCTAGTGGCCAAAGGAAAGTTAATTGTTCAAACTTTCTGTAAAAAGATGATATTTCCCAACTTTTCCAGAAGTTTGGCTTCTACAGGTGGACTTCTCATAGAAGTCTGGTATGGTGTTCTGCACTAGAAAAAGATATTTAGGGAACACTTCAGTTCCATTCATTTCTTGCTGACTGGAAAACAAAGTCTTACATTAGTCAAATGCTTTGATACCTGTGTGGTGGCTGTCTGTTTCAGGCAAACAATTTGGTAAATAGATTTCACTGTAACCCCAGAACAACTCAAGCACTGAAAATCCTACACTTCCATGTACTGGAGAAAACGGATGTCTGTATTTGTGCTATTGCAGTAAGATACTTCATAAAAAAAGCTTTCATTTGAGGTGTTGGATGAAGTGAAAGACCCCAAGATGAAAATGTGTTTTTCAAGTTAGATGTAGTGTAACTGTGGTAGCTGAGATGAGACTGGTGTTCAATATGCATAAAACAGTAGAAAAGGTGTTAAATGAGCTGGAAAAATTAAGAATGATGGAACTAGTGTGGGGACCAAATGCTTCTCCTTCGCAGGAAGTGCCTGAACTCCTTGGTACAGACTGTGTAAATATGTTAAGGGCAAATGAAGCAATTATAATACCATAGGAATTATGAACCAAGATTCCAAAGTAAATGAAGTGCTTAAATATATGCAAGAAATGAAAATATGGTTATATTAGCACTGGTCTGCAGCGGAGCACATACTAGACTGAAGCAGCTTTGTAAAGGAAAACATTTGTGGGAGAAAAATATGTAAGGGACAAGTTTAAACTTATACCTTGTGTTTGAATGTTTTGGTGTGAAATAAATGGAAGTTAATTTTTTTGACAAAATGTTTAATTGTGTTAGGAAGGACTTATTTCTGCTTATGTTTGATATTAAGAAAAGGTTTTTACAGGATACTAAGATATACTTTTTCCAGCCTTCAGTGATCATGGATTTTCTTAAATTAAAAAAACACAATGAAACAACAAAAACCCCAACTTGAAGCAACTCTGAGGGATTTGCTAGCATATTATTTTGCCCTGAGGCAGGATCAATTTTAGCTGTTAGTAAAGACAGAAGTTTGTCTGGCTTCTCTTTAAAAACCATTGTGATAAAGACTAAGTCTTCCTGCTTTCGTCTGTTCACATGTTTGACCCTCTTTACCTGATACGTAGGAATCTAAGTCATTATTTCTTGTCTTCTCTGTGGTGAATAATTAGTGAATCTTTGCAGCAGCCTTTTGCATAGCAGAAGACTGTTACAGTGTCTCCTGAAATGGGTTTTGTTTTACAAAACAGCTTTGCTAAAGGAAGTCAAATATAGCACAAATAGAAAAATATAATGTAGGAAAGACAAAGATGATGCTTAGAGCCAAACCCAAATGCCAGTGTAGAAACACCTGCTCTGTTTGCTTCTCAAATGTTTCCTTCTTGATGCAAGAATCTTTCCTTCTAAGTATCCCCTTAAAAGACAGGAATAATTTTGTGGCTTTGCAGCACTACTCCGATTGTTAAAGGGTACAGCTTCCTCCACAATGGGTGTGTGTGGTTTTTTAAAGTTTGCAGCAAGTAGCTTTTTGCTGTGGTCTGCATTGGACAGGATACAATCCTATGTGTATTTTATTTCCACATTACAGAGGGGAGGGACTAATAAGTTGTTTCATGAACTACTCTGTCAAATAGCCTGAGAGACACCTAGCCTCCCATAAGACTTTGCACATTTGAATCTCATCTATCAAAGGAAAGTCTGATATTTTCTAGGATGCCACAATTTGTGGAAATGAATGAGCTTAATTAAGCTCATGGGAAGCTCTCACAAATGGCTAGAGATAAATATCAAATGGGGTCAATACACTGTCATGAGACTTTTGGCTTGTTACTGGATGTTCCCATCCCTTTGGGATGGCCTAGAGGGCAAGGACTTCTGAGAAGATTGGGGTCGGCCATGATTAAAGCTATATTTAGAAACTTTTTTAATTGCATAGACTTCAGGCACATTAGAGACGGCTGATTTTTTTTTTTTATGGAATAGTTTTCTGTTAGAAGAAGCAGTTTAGTGGAAATCGGAGTGTTTCATGGGACTATGTCAATTGGACTGTAGCTTTTGAGAGGAAGAGAGAAAATTAACTCAATTTTTGTGTTTCAGTAATATGAGAATGTGTCATTTGGACAACATATGCCTTATTGAACTATTTGACATGTTTCATGTTGAAACTCAAAGTAATCATGCTATTCTACCAAGATGGGTTCAAGTATGTAATATTAAGTATTTTCTACTATGTAATAATTTGTTAACATTAATTCATATTAAAATGGAACATGTGGGTAGCCACAAAATTTTTTGCCAGAAGTCACTGCCGTAGAATGTTGTTGTTTTTTTTATACTAGGCTAGAACAAAAGAAAAATTAAAAATGGTGGAATTTCTTGGAAAAATAGAAGTTCTGCTCAGCTTGAGGGACACTTGGCAGAATAAAAAACAAATCCTGATATAAATAAAATCTATCAGTGGAAAAGGTATTGGCCAGTCCTGTGGGTCTGGAAAGAAAGTTTGCTACAGGCTACGTGATAACATTGGGAAGTACCTACTGAACACAAAGTGACCAACCCAGTAGAAATCAGCGGGCTGGGAAAAGACACTGTAGGAACAAGGAGACTAGATGAAATAACTTGGAAACTCAACCTCAGGGAGAACCTGGCCTGCTGCTCCTGACAGATGGCTGGAAATCAGGAGCGGGCACTGAGACATGAGGACATAACCATGGGCAAAGGCAATAGGTCCTGGCTGTACCCTAACATTTTTTTGTATAAACAAATCCCACCAAGAAATTCCTCTTGAGTAAATTTAACTCCTGTACTTACAACTTGTCTGATTGTGTCCCTTTCCAAGGGGCACTGAGGAACATTCATTGGGGTGACACGATCAGCTCCCGGATTTACTGTTGCAACTTGCCAGCTACTACAGTGGGTTGATTGGCAAGACATATTTATTTGCACTTCTTTTCTGGGGAGAGAAGGGTGTTTGCAGCCTATCACTTTCAAGTTCACTTTAAATGGCAGGTGAACTCCTTAAGACCAATAACCATTGGTTAATAACCATCATTATTATAGGGCTAGAAACACAGTTAGAAAAGTAAAGTGTAAAAACATCACACAAGATCTGAGAGTATCTTGCATGAGTCTCTTGTTTTAGCTTCTACTTGGGATTTCCCTGGAGGTATTTGTTACAAACAGCTAAGGATCTGCCTGCTAGTGCTGTTTCTTGAGAAGAATTCCACATCTAGGTTTGATTCCTGGTTGGACTGGGGACTGGGTGGCTGCTTTTGAATTTGCATAGCATGTTAATAGTGTTGGACATTTGTGGTCTGCTTTTAGCTGTTTGGTGTAAAGGAGGGTGCTGATGTGAAATACCCGGGCTGGCGTGGAAGTGGATCACACTGTATCTGCACAGGCTATGTGCAAGGAAGACCCTGTGGAGTAGATGTTTCTGCCTTTATTCTTTCAAAAAATCAGCTGCATTGCATTTACAAATTTAGAGTTTACTATTTTGCAAACTACTTATCAGAAGAGGTATTTTTAGCATTATGGCTTATTTTTGTGTTTCCCTTTCTTGGCAGAGTGATTGTGTTGTATTCATGGCTTGAGCATTTTAAAGTGACTTGCCAAAACTGAGTAGTGCCATCAAGCATAGTTTGGGACTCCTGAACCCTAAGACAGTTCTCCTGTCTCTATATCACACCATATAGTAGTGGCCATAGAAGTAATAGCACTGAAATAACATATACTTGTATAATAAACTTAGTTTGCTTATTCACCACTTCCACAGCTTTTTGCTTTTGTGCAAATGGTAGTATGTTCTGGTGGTTTTTCTCTTATGAAACATGCTAGAAATGCAAACAAAATCTACTCTTGCAGCACACTCCCTAACTAGTATGCACCAGTCAGACATGCAGCTGTGTCAGCAGTGGCAGATTGCAAACTCTGGTATTTCCATTTGCAAATCTACCTCTCAAGCCATGCTCCCCCTTCCCTGAGTGGTTCCAGGTTAGTAACCTTGCTTCTACTGCTACATCTGAGAGGGTGACAGAGCTGCAGCCAATGTTTCCTGTTCCTGCCTTGGTAATTACCAGTTCTTCATGCATCTCGCTGAGAAGCAGAACCATACTCTGGACCCACAAGTTAAAATTCTTAAGTGGTACTGTTGATGGAGGAATAATTGGTTTTTTGCATTACATGGGCACACAGGAGGTTTTTTCTTGGTATGTTTTTCACATCAAAAATACATAGGAAAATGATATAATACAACTTAATATATGCTACTGTGTCCCATCTTGGGGGATGAATATGTCATTCCATATGCTGTAGCTAAACATAAATGAACTGTTATTAATGATTGCCATAATGTTTTCTAGCAGTTAGCTGGCTGTGATTCTAGGAATTTTTTTCCACTGTGTTTTGAAGGGTTAGGTTATTTAAACTTACTATCAAATAGAATCAGATCAAAGTGAGCTAATTTTTCTTAAACACTAATCATTTTAAGGCTATTGAACTAAATATAGAGGCAGTTCATTAAATCATTAAAACAGCCTGCAATAATGCTCACAAAGTCATTATAGTGCTATTCCCTAGCCAGAGAGGTGGTGTTGCCTTAAGCACAGTTTAATCAAATTAGATGGTGGGCTATGTCCTGGGGTTTCTCCTATTGATATTCATTAAAAATACATGATTTATCACTAATCTCTGTAAGGTATATCCTACTCCTCCAAATGAATTTTGTAAATGTCAGGGGGAAGAAAACAGAATAGTTTATTGTTATAAGAATTTTAGTGTGGTGTGATCACATTTACATTTGTATATTATGTAATTTAGTGATACATAGTAACTTTAGTGTGCCTTTAAAATTTTTGTCCTTTGTTTAAAAAGTTAACAAAAATGGAAAACCCTTGGGAGCAGCCACTTTATATTTTAGTACTGTGTAGGCATATGAATCAGCTTTAGAAATAATTTTTTTGTACATCATCATACTGTTTCCTCTTATAGACTGTCTATAAAAGTTTACTGTTTAATTTCATGTACTTTTGGTACAATTTTCCATTTTTTCTTTTTATTTGGAACACTTTAGTATTGTGACTCCCCTGTCCTTCCCCCTTCACTCTTTTGATTTTAAGTATTTTCTTGTTTTAAATTGGGAGGAAACCTTAATGAGAAGACCACACACAAACATTCCCCTCTGTGCTGTCACCACTGCTCCTTTTTTAGTGATGATTTCTTCATTTATATAATGCTTTTTAGTCCTGTAACACTCTACAAATGGGGTCGATTATGTCACCTAACACCTAAACATGCAGCTGATTAATGGTGCAGAGTGAGGCTCTACCACACTTCAAACCAGGAAGAAACACATCTCTGAATATAACAGTAATTTGGAAGCAGTACAATCTAATTACTCAAACTGGAATTTGCCTGAATTATCCTAAGTGCCATGTAAATTTCCATAATTTTTGTATTGTTGTTCCTTACAAATCTTTGACAGTGCTTGGAACCTCAGTTGAAAATTCCCGGTGATACCTCTGTTCTGAGAATTTCTTGGTCTTGTGTTGGGTCACTTCTGTTGCAGGAAAGAGCCACCTGCTGAACATAGTTATGGCTGCCTGCAGTGCTTATCCAGGATCAGAGTTCACTGGGTAAGTTTAAAAAAAAAAAAAAAAGGAAAAACAGTTATGAGATTTCTGGGGGATGTGCATCAAGTTCAGTGTCCTGAAAATCTTCTGTCAAAGCTCAGAGTTCACCCAATGCTGCTTAGCTTATGGGCTTTGCTATGCTGACACAGATTAGTAAGAAATTATTTACTTGATTGTTGAGTATTAATCATGTTACCACAGAATTGCCACTTCATTGAGACAGACATGAACATAAACCATAATAGTTTTGCTGTAATTACAGAGGTGGTGTTGTAATTACCAAGATGTTCGTATAACAATCCTTGCAGTAGGAACTTCAGATGTGGTTTTAAAACACCGTCCCACTTGCATTTGTCAGATGTGCCAAAAGCTATTCTCAATTACACTGAGGTAAATTTGAACAGATTGCTGTCACTGGCTTTGCTGTTGATTTACACTGGCAGGTCTGAAAGAAGAGCTTATTTCTATGCTTTTTAGAAATTGAAAACATTCTTCAAGGCAAATAATTATTCTGGACTCTTGAATACTGGTGGTTTTGGGTTTTTTTTTGGGCTGTAGCTAAATGCAACTGTGATTCCAGACCAGCTGAAGCCTCCCTAAGTTGGTGCTGTTGAAGTTCCACCCTGCTTCCCTTACACTGGCACAGGAGCTTGTCTCATGCTAATAAGCAGGTTCAAGAACTTAAACCTGCAGAAAAGCTTTCATGTCGGCAGCTGAACTCTTAAGATGCCATAGTGTGGGATTTTACAAATGCCAGTTCTAGTGCAAGGAAGAGGACAGGGATGTACAATGTGGTGAAGAGAAAGGTAGGCCAGAGCAGTGCTAACTGAGGGGGGCAGGGAAGGTCACAGAGCTGTAGTTTGACTTAAAGAACAGTAGTGCTTTTGCTCATGATCTTATTTCTAACCATGTGTGTGGGTTTTGTTTGGTGTGTTTTGTTTTTTTTCATGCTGAAGCACTAGTTTTTAGAACAGTGAGGTTTCTGAAAATCAGAGCTTTTGTTCCAAACTTTCTAGCCCTGCTGGTGTTGTGAAGGAAAGCTTGGAAATGTGTCCTAAATGCAATGTGGCTCCATTGACTAAGACTTCACAAGAGTTCAAAAGGTACAGTTCAAGTAAAGATGCTCTCTTTTCTTGACTGGCTGCTAATGTCATGCTTTTTAAAGCAATCCCCTGATATTTTTGGAATGTGAGTTGTGATTATTTTTTTAAATGTCCTGGGCTGGCTGAAGTGGAGTAGAAGAAGGAACCACAGAGGTAGCTGGATGGCACAAAAGGTTTGTACCACTGTAGGCGCTGCTCCTGCAGGGTGCAGCATGCGTGCGAGCAGCTCTGGCTGCACGCAACCCCAGTGGAGCTTTAGTGTAGGTCTGGCAATCAGCCCACAAGCCTTAATCCTGCAAATATATATCACACACTTCATTTTATACTCGTGAGAAGGCCAACCTAAATGAAATCCTATTAAATTGTGGGTCTAGAGCTAATTAAACATCTGCCTTTCAGTGATTTTTTTTATTATTTTAGTGAGATTACATATAGCGTATAGGTAAGTACACATCTGTAGGATTGGTTCTATCAATTTTTTAAAAAGACAATAGATCAAACATTTGTGTCTTCCTATAATAGATCAGCATAATAAAATGCTGATGAAAGACCCCATCTAATTTACCTAGTTTTACTTCTGTTTCAAAACTTTTCAAAGCCAAGTGTGAGGTACAATAGGGCAGCTGGCTATTATCCATAGGCTCTTCAGCTCCAAAGCCTTTAAGGTGAGATGTGAACAAGACTGTGCCTTAATTATTGGCAACAACTAGGTTTCTTTTCAAAGTAATAAATGGGGGTCCTTACAAAGTCTCTTCTTAAGTAGCTAAATGCATAATCCACCTGGGATATTGTTTTAAAATTCATTTTATCTTCAGTAATTTGATCAGAGAAAGAGTTGTATTGGTCATTTCTCTTGTGTAAGAACTGTGTCGCACCTAGGGGCAAGGAACATTTATTTTCATGATTAATACCTGTGAGTTTCATGGCCTAATGAGAAAGCCCTAGATGTATTTGAAATGAAATTGCCAATTTTTTTTTTCCCCACCCTTCGTTCAATTCATGTAAACACTTTGACTACTATCCTTGTCCATTTGGGTGCAAAGATTCTATATTACCCACCAACACACTGGCAACAGTATTTGTTTGTATATGTAGTTGCAATATTAAGGTATGTGAGTTCTGAAACAAATAATTTAAGGTGGACACCTGTATGCATTTGTGTAATTTATCACATATTCTGAAGATGAATAGCCCCAGAATTGTGAAAATGAAAGTTAATGAAATATTTTGCCCTACTTTCCCTGGCAACCATCTAACCTGGCCAAAAAATCTAGTGCTAGGTTTTGCATTGCTATAGTAAGTCTATCAGTTTTGTCATTGCAACTCCTATTTGAAGTTCAGTCTGAAATCTGTATGTACCTAAAAACGAATGGAGAAAAAAAAACCACCTTGGAAATGGTGCAGGTAGGCATATAATACCTCATGTGATACCTCAGCTTGGAAGTATTTTGAATGGATTTTAAATGTTCTAGTCTTTCCCCCTGTCGCAGTGTAAAGGCAGCATTAGTGTACTTCATAATCTTTCTCTGCAGTGTCCTCTTGCGTTTCTCTTATGTTTACTCTTAACTCACATACTATAGCTTGTCTGCATTAAATTGAAGATCCTTGGGGTGAAGGGCATGTCTTAATTCCCAAAAACCTTTACCCCTATGGCTTTGCATGAATACTAAAACATTCATGCTTTATTTGCTGGTGTGTTTTTACATTTGTTTTACTTCCCCTCTCCCCTGCCTGCAAAATCATTCACTGAAAGTGCAACTTGTTGGGAGAGACACACAGAAGTGAAGGGAATGCATTAGGGTGGGGGAGAAGGATGTGGAGCCCTTGTTATAATAACTAGGAAAAGGCTGAAGGGTAGGTTCGCCTGTTGTTAGAGCTACCAGTATCATTAAATATTTATCTTATGGTGCCCAGAAGCCCAAGTGGCTAGCCAGAACTCCACTGTGTTAGGTAATTAAAGAATACAGAGCAATAAAATGACTGATATTTTTATGAACTGACAGTCTAAGCAGTGCTGCTAGGTAATGTAGCATGTAGTTGATTTTTGGGGTGGTTTTCTGTTGTTTGGTTTTACATTGGCATGGTTTTATATGATGTATTTGTGTTTCTGTCTTAGCCTCTGGTGGTGAATGTAATCTTCAAAAATAAGAAGTGATTGTGCTTGTTCAGTAGGGATGCCCTGAGAAAAGCTTTGAAGAGCTAGCAGTGGCCCACCTCATTCAACTCACCTAGGTGTTAGTGTGATAATCTGCTTCTGACCCTAGTACTGTCCAGCTGCTTAGCCTTTTCTGTGCATGCCAGAACATGCAGGAATGCAGCTCTGCAGAGAGCAAAAGCCGGTTCAAAAACTAAGGGTCAGAACACTGGTGAGCAGCCTTGGATGGGACTATAAGGCATGGTTCAGGGCCTTGTAGAAAGAGCTGAGCTAACTTTGAGTGACAAATGTAGCCATCAGAAGACAATCTGTGTTAGTTCCTCAGTTGATAGGTGCTTGGTGAGGAGCAGGCTGTGACAATGCAACTGTATTTTCACCTCAGATAGTGGCATCCTGCTGGGCAGTATACATCTTTTGTCTGGACTGAAGTTGGTTGGCTCCTGTTTGTGGCAAATGCCATCAACTTTAAGATGCTAAGCCTGGTTAAATAAAGCAAGTATTGTATTAAAACATAATTGAGCTAAATCATGCCAGTGCAAGCTATGACTTACAAGACATAGCATAGCTATCGTGGATGTTTATCAGCAGAGCTATCTTGGCATAGCTATGCCACTACAAAAACAATGCTGGTGGAGACAGTGCCCCTTGTTTTCGTTTGAAATGCTGCTGTTACCATTCATTTGAAGGTTTAATTTTTCCCTGTGCAGAAGAGGAAGCACTTAAAGACTGTGGTTGTTTATACTTACTGTGTCCTAAAAGAAGGATAGAGCAGCAGAGAGAAACGGAAGCTTTATTTTACCGGAGAAGAGGAAGCTGTAATCTTGGGAGGGTCTCTGAGGACTTTTGCCATGAGGCAAGACCTCAGACTGGAAGTTTAGAGTAGGGCAGAGTTCCCCTCTTGTGTCAGCATATGAAACCTGCTTTTTGTGACCTATCACATAAGCATGGTCTGCTACTTGCCTTTTTTCCCCCACAAAAAGCTTCTGCAAATAGAATAAAACATTTCTTTATGATGATGCAAAAAGTGTAAGTATTTAACAAACCTATTTATACTTTAGTTGACAACTTGTGTGGCAGATTTACCACCCACCCCACCCCCCCCAAAACAGTGGTGTTTCCACTAATTACATGATGATTACTTTCCAGCAGGATAAATTAGCCCCTGCTGAGCTCCAGGCTGCCCCAGTTAGTCTGTTACCTATGCCTGAATTCAGCACTTTAAAGCTTACTTTAACATTTCTTTCACAAGTAGTACCTGTGTCTGAGGGCTCCTGGACATGACCATAGACATGTTTAATTTCAGTAGAATGCCTGACTTCTGGGCAAGTGAATGAATCACTTCCTTTCTGTTGTATTTATCTGAGATAAAAAGTAAACATGCTTACAGAACTTTGTCATATTTCTATAAGGGTTGTAATATCATGTGTGTGTATACATCTGAATGCATAAGCATATAAAGTGAGCTCAGCTTTAAAGCACCTGTTTATTTGATTGGTAAATCAGATATTTCCCTATGAGTTTGTTGTCCTGATTTCATTCTCTGGGGGATTTTGAAAAAGCATCCAGATATTCATGAGCTTATTGGCTCATGGTTTCTTTGTTCCATGGATCCAGCTGGAGCAAGTATTTTATCACTTTCCACATTCATGTGTGCATCTGATATGTATTGTGTGTCTGAACATATTTGCCATATCAGTAAGGAAGATGTAACCATAGCCATGCTATGTGAATGAATTTATTTGTTTAAAGCACTACTTAGGATTTGGCAAAGGAAATAATTTTATTATAACAGTGGTGTCTGATTTTAGTTCTGGTTCCTATCTTTTCAGAGTAGGTAGGTTTTGGCTGTGCATGTTTTTGTCTGCCTCTTTCATCCATTCTTTTTTCTACCACTAGTAGTTGGGAGAGCAGCACTGGGACTGATGTGCATCTAGAGAAATTTGCGCCGGGCTGCTCTCAGTACCTTCCCAGATGTTCCTCAGTGTGGAATGACTTGTCTATCATTGCTGCTCATAACTTCGGAGCTTACCAATTTGGTTTAACCTTTTGATGCATGTGGCGTATGGTGATGCTGTGGTGGAGCTGAATTCTCTTTTCTTGGTAACTTAAAACTTATTTTGCAAATCTACACCATTTAGGACACCATACCTACAGAAACACTTCTTATGGTGACTATTGTGGTATAGTCCAAGGCTACCTGTCTAGTTCTCAAAAGTCAGAGTAGTCATTTACAGTAATGATGTTTAAATACAATGGGGTCAATAGTTCCATTCCTGTTTTACTTCACAGTCTCTTAGGAGTCCTGTCTACGTTCACAGCTACTTTCTGTTGCTTTGCTTGCATTTCCTCTTGCGTCTCATCTTTACTCATCATGACGTTGTATCATTTGACATGCTTGGCCAGCATACAGCATCTGTTACTTTCCACATTCAGGCCTCTGTTCCAGAACAGTAGAAAGAGAGGGACTCCTTCTTTTCAAGGACCTGTGCCTCATGATTTGACTGCCTTTATGTATGACTTCATGCCCGTTAAATTCACACAGTATTCACATTGTTCCTGGGAAGCACATTCTGAGTTACTGTCTTTTTGAGTAGCCATCCTGAGAGAAAGATGGATACAAACACTTCTAAAACATTCGGTCCTGTAGAGTTTGTTCTCATATTCTTTCCATCCTGGCCCTGAGAGTAGCATACAAAGCATCCTGGGCCTACTACTGTCTCACTTCTATTTTCTATATTTGTTTGAAGATCTTGTTTAGGTACTATATCTTCATGCTGCCACACTGCTATCAGAAGCTAAGTATAATCCTCTTACTTATTTCTTTTATTGCTTGTATTTTAAAACTATAACATAGTAACTTTTGTGTCACATGGTGAAAGTACTTTGGATACATATTTCCATTTAATTGTATGTAATGGGGATGGAAAAAGAAATGCTTGTGTGGTGAACTGGGGTTGAGCTATACTGACCTGCCATGACCATGTGTGTGAGCCCTGGCTGAGCCCAGGTTGTAAGCTTCTAAAAGTGTAGTTTTGTGACTTCTGGCTCCTTCTTCCCTTCCTGGACTACAAGTAGCCAAACTTTCAGATTCAAGCAGTGCTGTAGCAGTTGCCCATTCAATTTGGACAGATGCTTTTTCTGACATCAGTACTGTTGGGCTCTTGGAAATGAGAGCCTACATTCTGCTTCCCTGAACACTCCCTCTTCATGTGGCAGCATCCTGAGGTTGGTCTCCTTGTTCACCAGCTCCTCAGGAAGGCTCTGCTGCACTGAATTAACAATGTCTGTATTGCAGCTTTGTCTGCTCTTCACACCAGTAGCTTGTATCTGAGAGGTTCAAAAGAAATCGTGTTGGCAAACCCTAATAACTTCTGACCCCAGCTGCATTTTTAGCTGTGGTATCTTCTGAGTTGCTTTTCAGGTTCAGCTTGTACCTCCTGCAATAAAAGCAAGGATGGGCTGTGTGGAGTTTTGCAGCTGTTTCCAGTTTCAACTTGTTTAACTTTACCATGTTGGTGCTTTCTAGCAAACACCTGAAGATACAGCTGTGCTCTGCCACCTCTTTTGCCATGCTGTCTCCTATGCCCATACACCAGAATATCATCAATTTTGATTCTGAATCTTGGAAGTCCTGTTGGTTGCTTTTGCTGATGATGTTGATGTTAATATTCCTTTGTGGCAGGTTGGGTCCCACACAGCACTGTTTGCTATTTGTGTCCACCTGCTGGTGTTCACCACGCAGTGAGGTAACTGTTCCACAATACCTTGTGCCTATATCTGCCTTTGGCAATGAGTACTGAGACTGTGTTTGTGCCTGCCAAGTCAGGTAGTATTTCTTGATGAATGCTTTTCAATGGCTTTGCAAAATTTCTGTGTCTATGCAAAAGTACAATTTACCTGGCTTTTCAATAGCCTTATGCTGCTTATCCAGCTTGTGGGCTCTGACTTTAGCAATGGTGCCTTCTTCAGCATTCATTTTATTGCTCCCATTATTATTTTTCTAATGTGATGGGTACTTGGTGAAGCAGGTGCTGTATTGGCTAGATTGTTCTAGTTGTTTTCAGGTGTGATGTACCTGGAAGACACCCAAGTATTTCAGAAACATCTTGGTAATATCAGGGATGTCAGTCCTTTCTGAGCTTGGGGCTTTTTTGAGTGTGTGCATGTGTATGGCTGGTGATGTCTTCAAAGATGCTTATACTTGCAAAAACATGGCTGATCTGCTCCCTAAACTTTTTAGGGACCCAAACTTTGACCTATCCAGGCCATACTGTTGGCTTAGTCATGTGCTTCCTCTCTAACTCTATATAGTTTGGTATTTATACAATGTGGAAATGGGACTTTAGAGGGGAGGCCGAGAGAACTGTCCAAACCACCAAGTACTCTGGTGGTTAAGGTGTTCACCTGAGGTATGGGGGACTGAATTTGTGTGTCTGCTCAAATGGAGCACATCAGGAAACTGAATTTCCTAGGGGAGTACTCGAACCAGTAGGTAGCTGATTACTCCAGGGACTTTCCCTTACTCCTTGTTTCCTTGCATGAGGATATTGGTCTGAATGCTGAATTGGTCGGATGCTGGAAGGAAACTCTTGCTTGATGCTGTCGATTGCAGGGGCTGATCTTTGTAGAGACAGACAAATGCTGAAATGCCACCAATGCTATACATTTCATGCCTGGCCAGTTTAGGAGACTGGTTCTGCAGCCTTCCCTGTTTAGGTGCACCTCTGCCCTTGTAGAACAGCTTGCATCCAGGCAGGTGCGTGTCTTTGGGTGTTGCGATGCTGAACACAAAATCAGAAGGCTTTGAAGAATCTATAAGAGGATAGACTCTTCCCAAGATGAGTGCTGCTGTGTTCACCACTTCACTTGTTTAGGTGGAACAGTGACTTCTGTGCTACGTTTTTTTTAACCAGGTGTTCTTTCTCCTTAGCCTACTTGCAGATTGAATGGTATGGTCGTTGTACTGCTGTGTCGTTTCAATTTTGCTTTTGTGGATGCAGTGTTGCTTTCTGTTGTGTAATGCTGAGGAAGTTCTTGTAGCTTAGTACTTTCACTGATGACCTATGAGTAATTTGATGTTGCTTTCTTTTGTGCACTGCTGCTTTGTCCTTGACTGCTATACTACAGACTTTACAAATCACTTAACCTTGCTGTTTGCATCGCACTAATATCACACATGCCCAAAAGTTAGAAGGAATTGTTTTAAGAGTATTAGGAATGTTGTAAGGCATCCAAAAGTAGAAAAAGCCAGAGTCAAAACTGCTTGGAAAACTTTAATTCAGGCCTCTTGTTAGTAACAAGTATGAAGCAACTTTTGATTAAATGGTTACGTGTTTTCGGTCCTCCTTGCTATTGTACCCACCTAATTCCTTGCTATGGGTAGATATAATATGTACAATGATAACTTTGTAAAAATATATCAACGCTTTAATTTTGCTGTACTGTTACTACAAGTTGCCTAACATAACAAAGTAATTCTGTGGTAAATTCAGGATATTAGCCTGTTTTCAGGGCAGCATTAATTGGCTTTAATCATGTGAAAGGACAAAAGAATGTAAAGCTGTGAAACCATGCTTTGCTTCCACAGCTCATGAATAAAAGAGAAATCTGGCGGTGAGGGTAGAATAGTATGTGGTCATGTAATTAAAGACTTTTTTAGAATGCCCCAAAGGGCCAAACTCAAGGAATTACTGGTAACCTTCAACTTAAGGTTTCTTAAACTTTTAAAGCTTGAAGTTGGCAAACTAAGATTCAACTCATGTAGGGTTTGGTGAATAATTTTCCATGTTTTGAAGACAACATGAGACAGACTCTTTAGGTCTGCCCTATGGCTATTCATTATTTGCATAATGGAATAATTGAGAACCGCAGCAAACTGTCTGACAGCCGGGAGGCGGGATGGGATACTCTGTTTGCAGGAGTTTTATAGATATTTTCTGACAGTACAGGCAAGGCTTAAAGGTATTGAAGTCCACTCCAAAGTCCAGATGGAAAGTGTGCAGGTACTCCAGTCCCCACCCAAAGAAAGGACGCTGACAAGAGGTGCAGGATATAGTGATTGTTCCCTTTGTGAGAAGGGCGATCAGTACATGTCGGCAGCCTCTTCCAGAACTGGGAAGACTTCTGTTCAAGTGTTTGCCTACCAGATTTCTGGTGAGAGTATTATTCTCCAGTGAGAAGAGCTCTTTGTGGATTTTAATCTGCAATTGGGATCTCTCAAGCCAGTGGTTAAAAAATGAAGACAATTCGTTTGCGACTTGAATGCAATTATATTTCTTTTATCTAGATACAGAGGATTCAGTATGCTGTATCAGTATGATAAAAAAGGGAAGTGAATTATCATGGCCCCTAAAACTATTGTTGGGGAAGGAAAAGATTTGTAGATGTTAGTTAACATACTCTGACAACTGTTTGCCAAAGCCATTCATTACATCTGCCTCTGCATTAGAAAGGGCACAATATTTCATTTTTCATTTCCTTTCACAAATAGAAAATTAATTGCATAGACTTGCAGAAAGTGCAGATATAACTCGTTATGTATTGTTAAGGCTGTCTGTGATAAATTTATCAAGCTTAGACAAAAAGTACTCTGAAATCACAATGGATCCATCTTAATTAATGTTCTTTAAATGACAGGTACACCTGTTTGGAAATGGGAGGTAAAAGCAGACAGGTTTTCCAGAAGTGCAGTAATAGTGATATCTGGTTATAGAGGAGGCTAGAAAATATAAACTATACTTTGATTTAAGCCCTGTTACTACCTTTCAGAAATCAAATTCAAAGTCCTGTTTTGCAAATGAATTATTCCAGTCTCTCTGTAAAAAAAAAAAAAATGATACTGGACTGTTATGTCCACGAGATAATGGTTATCTCACTGTTGACTAGTGATGTAATCAAGCAGTTAATGGGTTCACCTTCACCCCATATAAAGTCCATCTCTATAACACAGTTATGACATATTCTGTTTATAGAACTCTCCAGCCATAAAACGATCTTAAAATTGTTATCCATCCTTTGTCATATTTGCTGATACAGCTTATCTCTGCTGGTGCCATGCTGTGCACTGGAGTGGTGCTGTGGAGACAGTCCTTAATGACAGTAAAAAGCAGAGGGTGACCGGAAAAGGTGATACAGTGTACAAAAAGAAAGAGCAAACAGGAGAAGGTCAGGGACATGTGGACACGGTACTGCAATGTGCTGAGTTGCCTTGGCAAGAATATACCACAAGACGGAAAGATAAGGAAGGAAAAGGAAAGTACTGTACTTGTGGATGCAGGCAGCTGGACTTGCTGATGGATACCTGAGCACTGAGAAGAGTTTTCAACAAGCTTGTATTTCACTCTGGTTGCCTCTGGATTCAGGTTGCATCCTGGCCATAGATTCCATGGGGGAAGAGAGCTAATCAACTGGCAGCTGGAGGCTCTTGGACTGAGGCCTTACACAGCTGCTTCCCCAGGACTGAACAAGGTTTGGGTCAAAGGAAGAGCATGGTGGGTACTAGTGTCCACTAGTGTCAACCTATGGTAAAACATTCCCCACAGAAAGACAGGCTTGATATGTGTTTTAAGATCTACAGTAGTTAAAATGTGATTTAGTAGTTATATTGTTATCTGCAGTCTCAGCTGCTACTCAAGCACTAGAAAAGGTTTCAGAGACTGTCTGCTTTTAGATCTACTTGTTACAGGCTTCACTTTCAGCCCTTAAGTTATGAACAGTTTTAAACTTCTGCTTTTCCCATGTGCTTTTCAGACACCATCCTCTGACCTACATTTCACCCCTTCCTGCACTCCTTCCTCCTACCTCTCTGAATTTTTGGAGTGCTGAGATCAGCCTTTTATTTTTGCCAGTACTTTTTAGGTTTAAATTCTAACAGAAAATAGAACTCAGTTTAATGCAGTTTCTTTCTCTTTTTCTTGATGTTTGCCGAGAAACTCAATTAAATTTTCAAAGAAAAGCAACTGCAAAAGTCAGTATCAGTCTGTTTCCATAGTTGGTTCAAATAATTTCAGTTTCTTGAGTTTTTCTGCTAAGCTATGCAGATATGAAACATTCCTCCCTCCGTCTGAGCATGTACAGACCTCTCAGTGGTGGAGCATGATGGAATTTGTGTGATGCACAGTAACTCATTCCAGTCGCAAATGTCTTTAACAGCAAAACTATGTTACAATTTTCAATGGACAAGCCTCAAATAGTTTAAACTTCAAAACATTGACGTTTTGTTTTCCTGAAATGGCATTAGTTTTACTTTGCTCCTCAGATTCTCACAGGTTTAATAATGCAATTATCTGTCTAAATTAGTGAGTTAAAAGTAATCTGGTTCAGAGTACCTAGTTATACTTCTTGTTTTGATCTGTAGGCTAATGTGTAAATGTAAAACTGTTGTTCCTTCAGTCTACGACAGCGCTGCTACTGATGTCAGTGGACGGAGTTTGCAAAGATGTCTTAGTGTACTCACTATTTTAGTGATTATCCTATTTTCTCCCTGTTTAGAGCCTTGTTACAGCCCTGTTCTGTAAGAAAATATATCTTCTTTTTGGGACCACTGTATACTTCTCTTCCTTTCTTCTGTTTCTTTTCTTTTTTTCCCTGCAGCAGCTCCAAATCTTCCTCTTTGCTATTCACCACTGTTCCATTTTATCTGTTATAATGCTCTCAGCAGAACAGCTGATGCTGACCTCTTATGTGCCATTGTTATACCATGGTACTAACATCCCAAGGTAGGTGAGGGAGTTTTCATTTCTTGGTTATTATTTGAGATTCTAACTCAGGTAGGTTTCACTGCCTTGGTTAAAAACCCTGGGCATGAACTGAAGATTCTCTTTCACAGTCAAACAACAGAAAAAGTTCAGACAGCACAGAATTGGGATATGCTGTTCAGGCTCAAAAAATACACCAAGTAGGAAGAATGGAGCTCCTGGCTTTGAATTTAGCACATCAGTGATGTATGGGCTTAGATTTTATTATGTCTCAGCCTTATTATTCTCCTGCACTTTTTGGTAGTGGTCATGTTACTGTTCTTTTGATCTTATTGATAGAAGAGCTTGAGGTTTAGTGACATGTGATTTTGACCTCTGCCAGTGTCATTCCTAGATTAGATTAGAGATTTGGTTTGTCATCTTTTTTTATTCCATGCTTCTCTTCCTGGCTCCACATACTTGAGTCTACTGACTGCCAACCTCTTTGAGATCAATTTCAAATTTACTGCATTCAGCAAAGACAAACCTGTGGCTGATTCTGTGTTGTCTGAGCAGTTGCTCCCTTTCAGTCAACAATTACCCAGAATTTTCTGGGATATACATCCCTGTCTATTCTAAAAATCTCAACCCTTTCCCTTTCAGCCACTTAGAAGACAGTGGAAGGTGAATGGAAAAAAAAATGTGTGAGATCTATGAGGAGTTGAGTATTTTTGTCAGATGCTTATAGAGCTGCTTCCCCATACTGAGTTTCTAAATCTGTTTCCCAAATCTTTGGCTTAAACCTTTGCTTACATACAAGAAACAAGTTTTCTGTCAGTTACATTGTGATAAATCTGAATAACCATTTCTGGTGTCCAACTTTCAAAACCTTGATTCTTCTTAAAGAATACTTTGGAAACAGAATAATGACCTGCTTGAATAGTATCTATGTGTCTGACTTTTGTTGCTTGGATTTGTAGATGAAAAATATGGGTTTAGATCATAGGTTCAAGATGCAAGGATTACAAGGCTAAGTTTTTATTAATAGGATTGGTATGTATCATACAACAAGGTGAGTTCATGTAAGCCATGATTCAGCATAATACATGAAACAGCTAGATAACCTTAAGAAACAGACTGATTTAAATTAGTTCCTTATCAGAGTTGCACTAGTCAATCTAAGGAGTACAAGCAACAGCATGTAACTCCTGTGACATAGATTTCCCAAACTGAATAATTAATAATTAATATTATGCAGAATTTTAAGAGGTAGAGCAGTGCACGGATACTCTGTGGTCTCTTCTCTGTGCATGAAATACTTGATACTTACAGTGAACCTTTAACGACTGGCCCATATCCCACAAAAGTTTAAGTGAAACTGAAGATTCAAAGAAATATTGAATGCTAATTAACTACCTACAGCATAAACCAGGTTGCTTAAGTAAGGTTTTGTTTTCTATTAGTTACCTCATCTCAAAGATGTTCTTAGGCTGGTGTGTGTGTATAAATGTGAGAGGGCATAAAAGTTTAAACTTGGTGTGAATTTTTTTTTTAATCCAAATAATTTAACAGAGAGAAACCTTTATGTGGAGGTAGAAATGTTGGTGCCAAAGTGCCCTGTTTCCATGCTGCCCATCCTTATTCCTTCATAGGAATAGCTGAAAGGGATTAATGTCCCTTAGTAATGCAAAGCCATGGCCAGGTGCCCTCTCCTGGCTCCCTCTGTGCAGGCCAAAGGCAGCACTAACCCCAGTTGCTGATCACTGCTGGAGGCAGCTGGCAGAGCTGTGGAGGCTGCAGAGGCATCCGCACCAACAATCTCTCATCTGCTTCAAGCAAAAGTAGCCTTTTTAGCTTAACCAGTTCAAACAGCTGGCTTGAACTCACCTGGCTGATTTTGTCTGACGTGCATTAGAAAGTTGAACATCTGATCTCTTCTGCTGGCAGAAGAATGGATGGGGAGGAATGGTTCACAGCAGCACTGTTCTCAGTTGGATTGTGAAGAATTTGTCTGTCAATGGCCTTGCTGTCTTCACAGGGTCTTTTGTGATACAATTAAAGCACTACCTGTTGTGTGTGGACAGAGCTGAACACAGAGAAATAGATCTGCATCAATCATAGCCACATCTGTAGGGAGGAAGATATTTCTGTGTTGGACAGCTGTACTCTTAAAAAAAAAAAACCCACACCAAACAAGAGCTCACTTCCTCTCATTCTAAAGTTAACCCTTCCTTCCCACCCCCTGCAACTCTCTGGTTCAAGCTGTTTTTCAGTGGACTATCTGCAGAGTCCCTACAGGAATCCCCTTCTCTTCTGTGGTTGTTAGCTTTCAACTTCACAAATAGCATTGAGAAACAAGCCATCACAGAAGTAGTAGAGGGGCACAGGAATTTTTCTGATGTCATGGTATGTTCCAAGTCAGCTTGATACAAGATAAACAGAGAACAGGAGTGGTCACCAGGCTATGTGTGTTTGCTGTGAGGGAAGAGACAAGATTTCTCAAAACTTTTTCCCTTCTGAAGACAGCAGGAACATGCAAGAAGCTTCTAGTTTTGGAAATTACCAGCCCACCATGATCTGGTTCCCTCTAGAGATGACCAGAATGAAGGGGGAGATTGGTGAAAATTTACTTATCCCAAAGGACAGAGCAAGCTCCCTCTGTTTCGCAGCCCATAATGATTCACCTAGTCATGTTTGCTTTCTTCTGTTTCATAGAATGAAGGTATTTCACACTGAACTGTATTCTGAACTGAGTTCAAAGCAACTATATTCAATAGGATTGATTATTTGTAAAAACTATTTTCTATTCCACAGCTAAAGCTCAGAATGTCAGAAATTTACTTCTCTTTCATTTTGGTATTTTGTTTCTGGCAGGACACAAAAGCTTATGGTACAGAACATATTTCTTGGAACCCTGGCTCTGTAAATAATGCTTCTGTAGGACTCTATAAGTAACTCTTCTGTAGAGCACCTAAAACACAAAATTTCAGGTCTAATGTGAGCCATGGAGGAAGTTTATGCAGAGCTACTTACTAATTTGACATATGCATAAACGCTTAGTATGCTTCTTCACTCCACAATATGTGAGTGGAGTAACACTGGTAAGTAGTGGTGTGACTGCACATTCTTAACGCTGCTGTGTTTGCAGCAGGACTGGGGTTGTATATCTGAACCTGGGTTCAGAGAGGAGTTTTAACCTTTCTAGGTATGTACCTCCACTGAAGTTATAGCAAAACGTGGAATAAGACATAATATCAGTATGCTGGCCTTGAGATGGGGGGAAATATATCTATATCAGTATACAGTAGCCACCAGGATAAAGGAAGTTGTGTTCCATTTGGTGCATGTAGCAGCATGCTGTTGTGGAGAGAAGCGGTGACCATGCTTCTCCACCTTTTGGTCAAGTTGCCTTCAGGTATTTTCTATCAGAATCTGTCTTCAAAATGCTTCTTGTGTTCCAGCTTCCTCTGAAGTCTCCTTTGTCTTCAGGTTAGTTATTCTTCACGAAGTTCTTCTCTGAATTTCAGGAAAAAAACAGGGGATAGTTTCCACTGGAACTGAGGAAAGCTGAAATCATGACTTAAAGTTAGTTTCTCAAAAATAGATTGTTAAGGATTTACTCATTCCTACTGCATGTGTCTGTAACTCAATCCAGTAGGCATAAATGACATATACAAGCAATGAAGAAAAGGTTATACTCTGAAGATGTTATTTTTTTCTCTTTTTTTGCTCTTTTAAAAATAGTTGCTGTAACTGAGATTTTCAAAATCACTTATGCCGTTGTGGGGGTCACCTCAGATGTTTTTTTTGGTGTCCAGATGTATTTGTCTTTTAAATTAAGCTTTAAAAGCTTAATTTTTCAGAAGATAGATGCTTAGCACAGTTTTGTTTCTTAGCTCAGAAAAATGAGATATTCTAAATTACTTATTACTGTGTTTAGTTGTTCTTTTGTGTTTTACCTGCTGTTTATAAACTTTGTGATATGGACTGATTGTACCTAACTAGTCAATAACATCTTCATTATTAGCTTCATTACTAGTTTCTCATGGATGTCACAAAAGCAATGAGTCCTGTGTTATATTGTAGAGGAAGAACATCGTCTTACAGATCAGTTTATGGAGGGGGTGAAGGTGAGAGGACCTTCTGGGCATGTGGCTGTTTGTGTGCCATGCTGATGGCTTAATAGCAGAACTGAGGGTGCTGGGGCCGAATGGTAAGGAACAAGGATGAATGAGTGGGGAGGGGAAGCTGGAAGCTTAGAACAAGGCATCTGAAGATGATGTGATGAAACAGTGGGGGATGTTAGAGGAATTCAAAGATCAGAGTAAAATGACTGGGGCAAAAGGCAGGGAACACTACCTTCATAAACTGTGCCAGGTGGAAAGGATCAAGAAGAGCCTGAAGCAAAAAGGTGGGCAGAAAGAAGGGTTATTGTGACATGCTGTGCTGCCTGGAAATAGGTGGTGAAAGTCTTATTCTCTGAAACCAGTTACCTTAGAGCCTAAAAGGATGGGAGTCATTTGACTAAATGTGGATATCTCTTGTAGGTGTTCATACCTTAGCTTACTATCTAAATTCACTGTATAGAAAATGGGGGGGGAAATACTTCTAGAGCATGCTATGTTTTCTTCTCTATTAGGTTGAGTTACATTTCCAAGAGGTTTTTTTTCTTGGTCTCTGAAGTAGCCAGTAGGTCAGAGGTGGGTGGGGTATGTTATATATATTTTTTTATATATTATTTATATATATGGACACATATACCTATAAACATGGTGTAAGTGTGTGGGTGTGTATATATATACACACTTCTGAATATCTGAAGGGTGGTAAGATGAAGCCCTCAAACCTACCTGTGAAAAGAAGGCATTGTGAGTCCTGCGATAATTAATGTTTCCTCTAGCACCTTTGCACCCTGTCTGCAGCCCAAAATGTCAGTATGGGCAGAGAGTACTTGTGCCCTGAGCAGCGTAAAACCGAAACAGTGAGTGTAGAGAGTAATGTCTTTTGGGGCCTACCAGCCACTGTCATAAATGGTATTGGGTTTCTGAGGGAAGGGCCTTTACAAAACTCTGATAGTTCCAGTTTTTAAAGTTTCTCTTCATTCGGCAAGTCCTGTAACACACAAAAGGTCCTGTAAGTTGCTGGTTAATTTATGGTACTGGATTGATATGTTCTTCTGAAAATAGGATAACAAAACAAAGATTACCTAGCACTTTTAAATAGATGGCTACTCAGACCCAAATTTCACAAGAAGCCTGCAGTGTACCTGAAAACTAGAAAGCAAGTGTCTCCAGTTGATGATAAAACCGAAACCGGAGGAACACAACACTGGTGACTGTAATAGTATGACTATATTGTGTAATAACTGTAATAGTGACAGTATCTGAAAGTGTAACCTCTAATTACTCCACCTGTTTCTCCAAATGCTTTAGGAAGGAAAAATAACACCTATTTCACACATGTTGTGAAGATTAAATTTCCTAACAGACAAGAGCACAGGAATGCCTCTATGATGTCAGACCAAACTCCCTTCTAACCCCATATTTTTGTCTCTAAGGGCAACCAATAGCAGATGCATAAGGGAGAAGAGATAAAATGTGGCAAGCAGAGAGTGACATTGTCTGGATTATGATTTCCTACTTTCAGTAATCTGCAGATTAGGAATTTTCTGAGTTTGCTTTCAAAGCATCTTGTATAATAGCCCAGAATGGTGCTTTCCCTTACTAATGCATTTATTTGCTTTAAGATTGCTTCTGTCCTCTGGCATCCAGGTCTTTTGATTCAGTTTGGTGTTATGAGCAGTGCATTTCAGTTGACTTAGGAGCCCGATGCCCATTTTCAAAAGTGGTATAAGAAACCAGGTCTTTTGAGAGTCACTGGCTGTTGTCAGTAATGGGAGCTGAGTTCTGCAGCCATTTTGGAAAAATGTTGCCAGAATCTTTGCAGGGTTTTGGAAATGGAGGTAGTGAATCAATTTGAAGAGTTGTGTGTTTGAAAAAAAGACAGTAAAAATGGGATATGTTTCACTTGGAGTTATGCAGGATTTAAGCAGAGAATTTGACATGTGACACTAGAGAGAGAACTGAAATAAGATGGGCAAGTAACTGCTCACCTTTCCTGATGCAGGAGGTGTTTGCAAGCGCCACCTTGCAGAGCTTTTGTATCAATCTGCAACAAATCTTTGACCTGGTAAAAAGAGTCCTGCTATCTCTGGGATAGCAGCAATGATATGGGGGGGAGAGGGGTCACAATATGATGAAAAGAAATTATGTAACTGGCTGGCTTGGGATACCAGAACCTCTTGATTCCAAAGGAAAAAAGTACAGGCAATGAGGATATGTTAGCAGCACATGCATCTTACACAAGCCAAGTTACCACTAACTTCTGGCATGGACAGTATCCTGATTGCTGATAAAACTCTTTGACTTATCTGCCCTGCCTAGAAGCCTTTTTCTTTCCTTCCCCCCTGCACTGAGGACAACAAATACACAATCTTAGTAAGTATAACAGATATCAGATTGTGTCTCCAGTGACTTTTCCTGACCATACTCTTTGGCTTTTTTTATTGTTGTTGCTACTGGTAGTACATGTCTGTGAAATGTGTATGTGTTGGAGTACTCTAGTACCCCCTTTAGATGAGGTGTAAGGAAATGGAAACCTGTATCCTCCATGCATAAGAGCATAGTACTGTAAAAGATCATTATATATCAGCCAAAACTCTGGCCTGCTGTACTTCTGTTATAGGCAGAAACTTTAGTTTCTTTAACTTTTGTAGGTGGTTCTTGTCAGAGGATTGGGGGGTGGGTCCTTGCTGTTCTGCTTTTTGTACTGACTCTCCTAGCACTTGCTGAAAGTAGCACTGAAATCAGTCCAGGTCCCTCAACTTCTCCTGAGGGGGGATGTGGAGAGAGGTGAAAGTGTCTACCACAAATACATAATTTTCTTTTCACTTCATTGTTCCCTCTCCATCTGACTTGGCAGGTGTGCTGAGCGGGAATGGTCTGCAAATCAATCCCGAGGCAATCAATGACACGGCAGCTGGCCAGAGCTGAACACCAATGTGTTGATCGCCTCCAAATCAATTCACACACTGCTCTTGCTCAGGTTACCTGCCATTTCAGAAGAGGGGAAGGATGGGGAAGTGAGAAGAAAATTGTACAAAAAGTATTCTGGGACCTTTCTAAATAAGCCACTCACAACCCTTCCTCTCTTGTATGTGCGTTTATACTACGTGTAAGTATGTGATAAGGTTACAATGCAATGCCCTATTTGATGACTTAGGCACTGCTCAAAGGGAGCAGAGTGGGACCCTGGAGAATGACTGGCAAATCATGTGGAAGAGATGGAGCGGTCCTGCATCTTCACTGTTTTCCATCTTGTGTGTTAGGTATTTAAACTAGTCAAGCATTGCTGTTTGGATGTGTGCAAGCTTAAATAATCATGCAGGGCACTGTGCCATGGGGAACTGTGGCTCCTAATTTCTGAACACTCCTCAAGGTGAACCGTTTTTGTTTTGCTTTAATAAGCCAGAAGTTGTGCATGTCGAAAGTGCCTTTTGTACAAAGATCTCAAGTTACTTGGCAAACTTCCATGCATTAAGTCTCCCTGCTTTGCTGTCAAGGAGTGAGGTATTGTTATCTCCATTAAGAGTAAGTGAGCCAGGAATAAATGCCTAGTCTCTTCGTATTGCTACTGCTTCCTTTTTTTTCCTTTCTTCAGATGGATAGTAGCCCTTAATTTAGAGTGTAGATCATTGGGGCCAGAGATGGTTCTGGCCCCAGCAGAACAGGGAAAGTACCTCATCCCCATGCCAACACAAGGACCTCTCCCTTTTTCTTCCTCTGCAAGTGGCTGGCTGTGACCCAATTTGGTGCCATCCTTAGGGATTCTCTTGTCTGTGCTACAGTTGTCATGGTCCCTCAGGAAGCAGTCAGCAAATAATTTAGGGGTAGGACCACCCAGCAGCCCCTTCTCTCTGCCTGTTGCTGACATGATTGTGCCTTTTGCCAGGGTCTTGTGCATGGGAGCACGGATATGTACATGCAGAGGATAATCCAGTGGGGAAGCCTGCTACTCAAGGCTAGCCATGAACCAGGCCCTTTGGCTTCATACATGGTACACGTCAGTCGGGGTAGAGGGGGTGGAATACATGCAGTCAGCTGAGTGAATTGCTCAAAGCAATGCTGAAAGGCAATGGCAGATCTGCAATAAGGCTTGAACATCATGTGCTCTAGCTCATGCTGCTTCTTAGAATGACACCAGTGCTGGATGATTAAATATATTCAGATGTCACTGAGCAGGGCTCTCTGTGTGTCCTCTTACAGTTTAGGGTACCACAAGGCCTTATGTGGCATGGGAGTTGTGTTCCTTTTAGAGCAGAAGGTAGTAACAGCATGCTTGGAACAGGTACAGCCAGGACAATAAGGAAGAACTAGCATTCATTTATTTTGTTTATTACCAATTAATTTTAAGGAATGCTGATGTGCTTGTCTATTTTCAGTAGTCCAATGGTGGCTAATCATGACAGGAAGTAAATATTGGCCACTGCCTTAGGAACACATTGGATTGCAAGCAATTTGTGGCAGAAGCTGTCTTTTTGCTTGGCGCCTGATGTGATGAGGCTTTTTTCTAACTGGGGAACAAGAGTTCAAAGGTTGCCTGTCACATGTCCTCTCCTGCTCTGAGATAAAGCTGGCAGGTAGAGCCAGCCAGGTGACTTTATAGCAGGGCCTGACAGTGAGCTGTTGCTTATTGCAAAGTATTCTGAGTGCAGCAGTGGAGGTCTGGGAAGAATTAAGTATCTGAAGCGGCATAACTATGATATTTCTTGCTGTTTTCCTAGAGAATGGCATATTCTGTTGCTTTATGGAAGTTCTAAGAGAATACGAGATAATCTGCTCTTTGTAATCCAGAGTTATGGTGGGTTTTTGTTTGGGTGTTGTTTTTAAATTACATTTGGTTGTCTTCCATATACCCTTAAAGTTTTAAATCTGTGAATGGGGCATGTATTTAAGGCAGGCATTGCTTTCAACTGATAGGCTGCACTAGAAATGGGCCATCTTCACAAACATTGCATGGATAATTTCAAGGTTAGTGACTATCAAAGAGATTTGCAGGAGTCCAAATGCTGTAGTTGCACAATGTGTAGGAGCAGTGCCTGGACTGTGGTGTTGAAGGTAAGGAGTAGGAGCATGCTAATGGAGTGCTTTACTCATCTGGTATTGGTGATGATGCTTTTAATCTGTAACAGACATCTCTGAATCCCAGACGGATGGATCCCAGACACCTACTCAGCATGGATATTAGCTGGATGTGCAAAGGATTAGTGATGGGCAGTTGAGCTTTCAGAGCCATCTAGAACTTTTTTATGTGTTGACTTTCATGAGAGAATCCTGTCTATCATTATTACATTTCAGCACAGGGCTGGCTGGCAGCATCTGGAGAGGGCTACCATGGTGATGCTTTGAGTTATATGCCAAATTTAGTGTTCGCTATAGGTATGGAAAGTATGATAGACATATATATGGCTTACAGAGTCTCCCAGCCCTTGGAGCACTTGTGTAATAGCCCCTTTGGAGCTGGAGTTGCAAAGAGGTTGGGGAGATTGTCTTACTAGGTTGAGAGTCTGGAGATGCTAATGACCATGGAAAACTAGGATGGGTGGCATGACCAAAGGTTCTCACAAGTACCTAGTTAATAGTACTCTTGTTTAATGTGCCAATGTACTTCACACATTGCTTTGTTTGTGTGATAGGGAAACAAAGACAGTCATCTTTACCATCATGACAGTGGTTCTTGAGGACTCTTGTGTTATGAGACTTGCCCACATCTGGCTTTCATCTAGATAATTTGGGCTCTGGGGCATGTGTCCATGCTGAAGTGCAACCTGGACCATTATGATTCTGAGCTGCCCAGCTCTGGTCTCTGAGGAAAGCCTATGGGGCTTTACTGGGCAACCCTAGTGTTGTCTGGAGTGGGGCCAAGGTCAGAGCAAGTACAAATCTTGTCTTCTGGCCCTCTGTGGCTCTCATGGGCTTGAGCTGCTTTCCTGGGGTCTGAACACTGGAACTGAGGAACAGCAGTGGTATTTGCTGTAACCCCAGCAGCTGCAGACTGGTATGGAACACCCCTCAGAACTGAGGGATTCCCTTAGATGCTGAACCTAAGTGGTGGAGGTGCTTTTGTGGGGGGGAGGGGGGAAACATGGTCACTTAGGCAAAATGGGCACAGTATTTTTCTGGTAGATACTGATGATTTTTTTTAATCCTATATTGGCTTTCTGAGACATAACTTTGTAGAATAATCTTCTAAGCTGAAGTCTCTCTTGAATTTGAGCCCTTTGGTTATGACTTCTTTTGGGCACAGAAGGTCTGTTTCTATTTCCCATCTCTACAATGTGGGCATGGAAGATAATAAATAAAACCTACTGATTGCTACCTTCTGATTACACCCTTAACCGTTCCCATGTTTGGCTGTTGCTTGGAAGTAAAAACCCAGATTAGGACTATTTTCTTGTCCTGGACAACAGGATCTATTTCTTCCCTCTTGAATGTGGTTCCTCTGCTGTCCCACTAACACACTTGGCTCTGACCCAGAAAGGTGGCTGTACTCTTTTTTTTTTTTAACCTCTTCTGTGGCCTGATGGAGCTCCTCCTCCTGCAGGCCTTCAGTAAATGACTGGGGGAGGCAGGCAAGGAAGAAATGGAAGGAGAACAGTGGGGAAGAAAAGCCTGATAAACTTACAATGTTCAGGTTCTGACTTTAGCCTCTAATTTCTCTGACTGGGAGCTGGTCCTTGACCCTTCTGTAGCTCCTGGATTCTCGGTTATTTCCCTCCCCAGGGCCTGTCAGCCTAAACTGCCCCATTTCATTCTTCTCCCTCAATCTGAGCACTGACGCAGAATGGAAATGCAATGTCACCTGACCTAGGCGACCGATAATGGCTGGGAAAACTGTACATTCATGTCCATAATCAGACTCGAGATGCAAGCAAATAAAACTTAACCTGCCACAATCCTAAATCTTTCTCAGTCTAGTAGTCTCGCAGCCTGGCATGGGAGGGTACACTGATAACTTGCGTTGTGCAAGACTATTAAAGTTCTGTTATACTCCTACAAGAGCAAAAAAGGTGGTGGTGGAAGAACTTTCCTTTGTAGCAGGATTTACGGCTTGTTCAGCTCTGGAGGACTACATTGTACCTCTGTGTGCTGCTCTCCGACCAGTGAATTCCACCTGAGAGAAAAATTCCTCAGTGGCAAGAGCAGTGGTTAAACGTCCACTGCTCATGCTGACGGTTGTAGGTCAACATCCCAATTTTATTCCGTCCTGAACTGGGACCCCGGAGTCCTGAGAGCCGGTGCTGGCCTCTCCGTGCGCAAGGAGCTTCCGGGGCCATGGCGGACCTGCTGCACGCTGGGGCGCTGCCCTCGGGAGGAGGGAGCCCCGAGGCTGCCTGCCTTCCCCCTCTCCCCCGCGCCGGGGCCGGGCCGGGGCCGCAGTGCCGCGCTCCGGCCTCACGGGGGCGCCGCCTGCCCGCGGACGCTGCGGCCGCGCCGGTACAAAAGGCCGCGCTGCCGCCGGGCGCCTGGCACCGCCCCGGGCTGGGCCCGGGGGCAAGAAGGGGCCTGGGGAGGAGGGCTGGCGGTGGGGGAGCCTGCCCGGCGATTCATGCCCGGCATTTGCAGCTCGCTGGTTACGTTGTCGAACCTTCACGCCGGAGGAAAACCCCGAGAGGGACGGAATTTTTTTCAAGAGCAAATGAACGTGATGCTTTTGGGCAGGATCCCATCAGTTGCTTTGCCGGGCCGGGGCGGGAAATCGCTTGTACTTTCATTCCCCTCTTTGATCCCAGCCGGTATGTAAAAGAATTGCAATTACACTTAGGCAGCACCTTTTACCCCACAGCATCCAAATTCAAATACAAACTTGAAGATCGGCTTCTTCCTTTTTCTTTTTTCTCCCCCCCCCCCCCCTTTTTTTTTTTTAAGGTCCTGCAAAAAGTTATCGGGTGGGCGCTGTGGCTTTTCCCCTGTCTTCCCTTTGCGATGGCCCTTTTGTTGGTTGTATGGGCTGAAGTCCCCTGGGTGGCAGCCCAAGCTACTCATTCATCATCATAACAACCGTTTAGTGTAAAATTAACAACAACTTAACTACTACAGCAATAAACATGGTCCTGCATTACCACAGATTGATGAGGATTACTTAGTTACAATCAGCTGGGGCACAGACAGGAGAGGAGAAAGGCTGCTAAATCAATACTTTTCCCAAGTTAAAAGTTAAAAACTTAACCTCCTCCCTTTAGTGTTGCTGGTGCTCGGGGGCTTGTTGTGGCTGGATTGGGAAGAGAAAAAGGGAGGGAGGGCAATTTCCTTCCGCCGCCGCCCCCCCGAAAGTTGGCACTTAGTATTTGCTTTGTGGGAAGAGGAGGACAAAGTCTATTTCTTAGCGTGTGTATCTGTTCACACACCTTATTTCTTCAGCTGGTATCTTGAAAAAGGTCCGATTGGTCGATTATCTAAATATATTTTGCCTTTAATTCCTTCACGGTTTAAATTCGCAGCTTAACCTTCTAAAATGCAGCAGCAGACCCCTAAACGAACTGACAATCGATCCTAAAACAACAATGCATAAGAAAGAGACGGGTTCTTGGGCAAATCGGTCCGGACTCTGACTAATACAATATGTTGGGTATCTGGCTCTCATTTCCCACGTAAACTCGGAAACGCTCATCGCAAGAAACAAAGGACAAGGGGAAAATAGTTAAGTATACCTAGAGCTGCGTCCAAACAAAAGAAGAAAAAGCCTAAACAAACCCAAGGTTTTCTATTTCTCCCTGAGCCAAGTAATCCCTTTGATTACATCTAATACCTGCCAAAACCCAGATGGTATGCCCACCCATCTCACAGTGTGATAATGCCACATTGTGAAATCTACCCATTAATATTAATTGTCAGCTAGAGAATCTGTCTGAACTACTAAAGCTCGAGGTTGCCTTGAGAAAGCAGGGCATGATTTAGCAGGGATTTTAAGATAATTCTTATTCTTTCATTCTCTATCTCACATACGTAGAATGTTAAACAGCAGCCATAGAATGCGACTCCGATTTCTGCTTCTCACAAATCTGGTCTTAAACCACTGTGTACTTGGGGTCTCCACCTGCTGACCAAAATATTACCTTAAATTGCTGTGGGTGTGCAGGTTCCACATTGGTACACCATATGCACTGACTAAATCCTGACTCCCTGCTCAAGACAGATGTGCCCTACCATGCAGATGTGACTGCTTTTTTCTCTCCATCGCTTCCCAAATACCCTCTCAATAATGGACTTGGTAATCCTTGAGAATTACTGAAGAAATCTTTTGAAACTTGTTTTCCAATTTATTATGTACATTGCAAACTCGGTGGTTGAAGACTGTGAGAAAGGACAGAGAAAGTAGGAAAAAAGCGATAGCATAGCAATGGAGCTGCCCTCAAATTTTGAGGAACTACAGCTGGGGGGTTGAGACAAAAAGGTCCCTGTATCCTCTGAAAAGAGAGAAAGAGAAGTGTGAGTGAGAGGAAGTAGAATGAATATGTATTGCCATACATCATGCTGGCTCATTTCGAGCCCTGTTTTTGGAATAATAGTAGTTGTTATTTGTTATAATGCCTGGCTCTTGTCATTTATCTGAGGCCTCAAAAACAGTTTTGGACTGATTGTGGCTCTGCTGATGTGCAAAAAAGTAACCATAGGATCCTGCTGTGGCCTGGACACAACCCCACAGAGGCAGATTCTGGTCTTGGACAGCACTGAACTGTTCAGGAAAGCAGTGATAAATTTTGATGTACGCTGTTCTTCAAATGGCAGCAGCTCATGGCCCGTCACTAGATACTACTGATTTTACCTGGATGAGGGATGAGCTCTAAATGTTGCAGCTGAAGACATAAACATTTGTGTTTCAATCCCTAGTCAAGCTGCTTTGTTACCAATCTTTAGCATAGATGCTGTATGTACCGGTGACTCGATGTTAGCTGGCACTCCTAGGATAGAGTAAAAAACCTATGCAAACAAGACTGGCAAAGCTACCGAGGCCTGGAAATTCAGGTTCTGAAGTCTGCTATTCTGTCCTTCCCTCATTCCTTTGCATCTGGCTATTCTGCAGCAATTTAGGTAATAAGGCTCTTTGAAATGGGAACAGTCAGACATATAAATATATGAATATGTAAATCAGAATTGTATTATCAGAGGTTCATATCAGTATAGGTGTGCATGAGGATGTGTTGCTTTCTTTCTCGTTTTTCTTCCCACCGAAAACCTTTATGGCTCATTTGTCTCCTTGGAGCAGGACTTGGGTCTCTCGGGACGCTACCAGAAGAGCTTTTTGGTCATTTTTTGACAGTCGCAGCTCCTTGGAAAGGTACAAACTGCACTTACCCAACATTACCCAGAAAACACATTGGTATGAGCTTCATAAGAATGCCTGAAAACCTTCATTGCTTTCTGTGCTGGTTTTGGCTGGGGTAGAGTTAATTTTCTTCACAGTAGCTAGTTTGGGTCTATGTTTTAGATTTGTGGCGGAAACAGTGTTGATAACACAGGGATGTTTTATTTACTGCTGAGCAGCGTTTACACAGAGTCAAGGCCTTTTTTGCTCCTCACCCCACGCTACTAGCGAGGAGGCTGGAGGTGCACAAGGAGTTGAGAGGGGACACAGCCGGGACAGCTGACCCCAACTGACCAAAGGGATATTCCATACCATATGACGTCATGCTCAGCACATAAAGCTGGGGGAAGAAGAAGGAAGGGGGGACATTTGGAGTGATGGTGTTTGTCTTCCCAAGTCACTGTTACGTATGGAGCCCTGCTTTCCTGGAGATGGCTGCATACCTGCCTGCCGATGGGAAGCAGTGAATGAATTCTTTGTTTGGTTTTGCTTGCGTGCGTGGCTTTTGCTTTACCTGTTAAATGGTCTTTATCTCAACCCACGAGTTTTCTGACTCTTACCCTTCTGATTCTCTCCCCATCCCACCCGGGGGGTGGGGGTGGGGTGGGCGGGGAGAGTGAGTGAGTGGCTGTGTGGGGCTTAGTTGCCAGCTGGGGTTAAACCATGACACTTTCCCAAGAAGCTGCCACCACACCCCCCCACCAGCTCTTCTATCCCGAACAGCCAGCCGGGGCCTGCTCTGTGTTACTTTCGCATCCTCTCTCTGGCATCAGCTGAGTGACACCAGGAAGAAAGAGATGCGAAATAAAAAGTGGAACAAAGGACCCCTTTCCTGCCATCGCTGAAGCTGATGGCAAGAGTCCTGCTGACTTCAGCAATACTAACGTTAAGAATAGGTCTATACTAAATTCACTGTTGTGTCTGCAGCTCGTGTAGACTTATCTTTACTTACAACGTGTGTGCACATGCATGGTGAGGGGAAATGTACAGTTTTTGGCAATTGAAAGTTTAATCAAAAGGCCACTTTTCCTGTCTGTTATTTTTGGGCCCAGCCTCCCAAGGGTAAGCCTGATGACATTTCATGCTGCTTCTAATCAATTTTATACCAGGAAGCAGTGTGAGAGCTGACTACCAGAGAGCTGGAGTGGCATGGAGCTCAGCACTGGGAACAGAGCTGGAAAAATATGCTGGGGATTTTGGGGCATAAACAAATGTTTCCTAATCTGGACTGCAACTCTGTCAGGCATGTACCAACAAGCAAATGTCGATTGGAGCTGAAAACCAGCAGGTTCTACTACAGCGTAACCTGTAAATCCACATCTTGACAGGCATGTTGTGGTACGCAGAGCTATAGTCTCTGGGAAATAAGGTAACACAGGAATCAGATCATGGAATCAAATAGTGTGATTATCGCTGGTTTTTTGCTGTGTATAGACAAAGGAAGTAGGCAGTAGTTTGTACTCATTATTTCCTATATGACTGTTTAGATCAGACTTGGGTTTTTTTGGAGCTTGCAGCCCTGGAAGATTAAATGATTTTGAAGACGCAGACTTTTTTTCCCCGGCCTGTTTCTCTCCCATATTCTTTCTATCCTGTGATTGTCTCTTCCATGGCTGGGCAAACACAGCTAGGTATGTACTCGCTTCTGGGGGCTCTGTTCCTTGCTCCACACACCTTGTAGGGAACCACGTATAAGTAGAGGAAGAACTAAGAGTAGTGGGGTCAGAGCTGGAGCAAGATTTCTCAGCAGGGCTGGCAAGACTGAATTTTGCTGCCTCAGCCATGAGATCCTGGGACCAGGCTTAGTGGCCTTGGAGCTGTCAGAGGTTAGAAGGTGGGGAAAGCCTGCTGCTGTCTGAAGGGAGCTGCTTTTCCAACCTAGGCTGCAGCAGCCACCCTAAGCACTCATTCCGTGGCAGCAACAGCAGCAGTAACGCTAGCTTTGGGGGACTTGACAGACCCTGACTGGTTGCTGTTGTAGTCAGCTTCTGTCCTGTCCCTTGAAATACAGGAATCTGTATTTATCTGGAAGACCCTTAAAATATCAGGAAGAATCTGCAGGAAATATGGTTGAGCTTCGTGCTCATGCACTGCGGTGTGTTTTTGGCAGTGAAACTTCCATTTTTGGGGATTTCTAGCATGTTTACAGGCAGAAAATGCAAACAGCACAGCTCCGTTGGCTACACTGATCTCTGTCTTTCAAGTAGATTATCCCTACGTGGTTCTTAGTAGAACCTGTAGGCTTATAAGCTAAAGGAACACCATTAAAATAACAACATGGAGTTTCCATTATGCAGTTGTGACTTCCTATATCCAGGGCTGGTGCTTTTGACCAACCTTTCTGAGGACAGGTTTCCCTCAGCACAGGTAAAACTGGGACACTTACTGCCTGTATTGGCAGTGAGGGATCTGCAGGATGCTGAGTGGCTGACTTGATCCCAAAGCTTGTTTCTGGGGTAAGGAATGAGCTTCTTGAAGAGTTAATAGTGGACAGTTTGGGATAGAGCTCACTGTGTTGCATCTATTTTGAAAATAAACTGTTTAATCTGACAGGGAAGAGGTAAAATATTAATTTTTATTTTACCATATAAATGCTACTCTTAACAGTATATCTGAGGAGTGTTATCATTGTAGGCCACCCTGGAGGGCAGCTCTTTAGCGATGCAAATAGCAGAGTTCTGATGGTTTGGGCTTTTCTCAGTTTAAGGAATTACTGATCTGTCTGCTCCTCTTGCAGAGCAAAACTGGGAGAAAGCATCGTGTTCCAGCATTTCAGCTGCTTCAGTGCCAAGTGTTAGACCAAACTTAACCTTCATCAGCAGATTAATCTAATGGTGTGGTTCTGTCGCTGATTTAAATCAGTACTGCACTGGTTTGCTCTCTTCTCCGCCCTGCAGCTGTGTGCTCTTGTGTGCTGCTTCTGGTGCTCACCTCTCCCTTCACTTGCTTGATACAGCTTGCTAAACCAGCAGAAAACTGTCTCTGCAAAAGGTAGCAATTTTTTTTTTTTTTCCGATGGCTTAGAGAGCTCAGTGAGGTCAGTAAGGTGGCAGTGCCAAATCTGGGGTCGAAGCATCTCTTGTGTGGACAGGTGTGATTCCACAAGATGGGTGAGCCACCCTAACAGCTCACCGCTGCTGGGAACGGTGTTCCCAGAAGTGATGTGGTGCCTGTGGATGGTGGACTTGGCCGGCCTGTGGAGTTACAGCTTTCCATATCGAGATTCCCAGAGGATTCCTTGTCGTGGGCCTCGGTGTGCCCAAGATTACAAAGAGAGACAGTGGCAGAGCCAAAATCTCAAACTAACTGCAGAGGAACAAAACCTCATTCCTTTCTGTAGTTTAAATTAAAGTTTTATTTTGATTAACAGAAGCCAAAAAGGAACTCAATGCACCTGAGAATAAAGGTACTTGGAAAGCAACATCCTGGACTAAGATCTCTTTTTTCCAAGCACCTTTTGTTCGGGTTAAGGTACAACAGTAAACCACAAAACGCGGCCTTTTAGCCGGTGGGAAGGGGTGCAGTTCCCCTGAACTTCCACTGGGCTCCTCTGCTGTTACAGTCAACAGAAGTGCCAATGAAACGCTTCCTAGTCTGAACTGAGCTAGTTTCCAGTTGAGATCCCAGCCTGTAGACTCGGTATTGTTTCTGTCCAGAGGTCTGTATTACCAAAACTGACAGGTGTCACAGGGGTTACTCTGTTCTTAGTACTGTTTTGAATTAAAAAATCCTGAAATATTAAAAATATCTGAGAAGAAAAGGTGTTTCTAAGATATTGGAAATCCTGTTATGAGGCACTGTTCCGTTTTCCAGGCTGTCCAGATGATATTGAAGCTCAGAATTATACAATGACTATTGTGTTAGACTCATACAATGACTACAGTGCCCTCTGATTGAAGTAGGTTTCTTTTCCTATTCATGTTTATTTTACGCCTAAGTGAAACAAGACCTTAGTTTTATATATTCTCTCTATATAAATATTTCTCTATTTTTTCAAGTGTTCATGAAATATGTGACAAGACGTCCACCAAGGTCACAAATGTAAGCATAAATAGCTGCAATTTAACATCAGTAGTTAGCAAACAAGATACCCTTGAGGTAAGGAGGCTGATAAAAAGAGGGCAGTGATGTATTAAAGATGCATTATTTGGGGGTCTATGGATATAATTTAGGCTTCACAATAAGGTCAGACTGATTTAATTCTCTCTGCAAAGGTCAGTCCGAGGCCTGGCTGTACTAACCTCTGTGCTCTCCATCTGTCTGCACTCGAAGCCAGACACTTTCAATAGGTGATTGTGTGTTCATGACTGGCTACAAACACATTGAAATTACCTCCAGGTCTAGGCCTCCGAAAGTGTTTACTTGGAGCTGCTGCTGCCCCTGGGCTGGTACCTATGGAACTTTACATTCGGCTGCTGCTTTGAAGTGTTGTGAAGAACATCCAATATTCGCCATTTCCTAATGTTGCAAGTGCTGATGAGTATTCAGCTTCATAAATGTGTCACTGTAGTGTCATAAACTCTTTGTGCAGGTTTATTCTATCACCCTTGAAACATGATTTTTTTTTTTCCTTCAGCACTGGCAAAAGTATAATAAAATAGGTAAAAGGAAAAAAAAACCCACGCTTACAGTATTCGCTTTCTCCAAAATGAGGAAAAATGAAGAAACCGGTGTTTGTGGACATCTTTATTTGATAGTCAAGGTCTTTTAAAAATCTTTCTCCATAAGCAGGGAATTCTTTAAAAATAATTGACAGGACAAAATAAATATGCAATGTGCTGGTGTCTGTTAGTCATTTTCTTGCTGCTTCTTTCACTTTGTGCTAAACATTTCTGAATTCTCTTTTCATTTTAAGTAGGAAATGGGTTTATTAATCTGAATGCAACAACTAGAGAAAATAAGGCTAGTGAGTGCTTTGAGCTTTCAATAAATATTTAGCTCACTGAAATAGCCACAGATAGTAAATAGCACTTGCTTTCATGAAAAAAGACCTGTAAGTTTAGTGGAAGATACACTTAATTTTAAAAAGAGTAAGAGTGCTATTTTTTTACCTGTATGATTTGGACTAGAAGGTTATGAATTGATACTGCTTTCATTTTAGGTAGAGGGTATTATTATTAATGGTGAAATCATATAAAATGGTGTGAAATAATTGAATGTACTATGCTAAAACAAATAAAAAAGGCTCCACACAGTGCTGTTTCTCTCTGAGGTTCTGTAAGTCTTTCTTACATACAATGCTTATATACACCTGGTTTCAGTAATTATTTTACATTCAGGCAGTAAACTGACAGTTTCAAAAGTGAAAAAAGGGGATCTGTTTTTGAACCAACAAAAAACAAATCAAGGAATTCGGAGCTCAGGATGTAACTCTCCACAGAGTATCTCGTCCTGTGTTGTCTTGAGCCTGCCTACTGTAAAGTCACCTAAAAAGAGAGAACTGCAAGAACAATAATATGGATCATAGCGAAGTAATTTTAAGTCAGATTTTCAGATTTCTGCCTGTATTCCTCAGTTTAAATAACACCCTGGTAAACAAATTCTGATCTTAAACGATAAAGACTTTTTTTTTTTTCCCCAGGTATCTTACGAAATCAGCTATTGCTCTTGTGCATGATGTGTGCTGATGAATCAGAGATAGTATTTGGCTCTTGAGGCTGTTTCGGTGGCCTTGCTTTTTAAAATTAGATAAAGGCAGGGAAAGAATCTGTGCAGAGATCACAAAAAGATTTAGGAAAGTGGTACAGTGTAGAACCCTATTTCTGTTAGAATACTTGATGCCTAACCTCACACCCCCATGCACACGTGTGTGAGTGCACACACACCCATGCACACACTTCCACTTACTTTCTAAGAGACTGCATTGGTGGCCAGCTCACATTTTCACTAGGTTCAAGGCTTGCTGGAACACCTCTTCTTTTGGAAAGTGTGCTGGTGTGCTTGGATTAGCCACGGGGAATCTCTGGGGAGTGACACAAGTCGTCACCCCCCTGTGAGATGAATACACAGCCTCTGCGGGGTCCTGTCTTCCGCTGACCGAAGGAGTTGGTATGTGAACTTGGGTATGTTTAGAGTAATTACTATTTGTGGTATTGTTGTCTAGCTACAAGAGTATTAAGGTATTTGCACCAACTGTTGCTTTAAAATACTTTGTGGGTGAGCTTTTTATTACTCGGGAATGGTGCCAGATGGACAATACTAGGAACAAAGTCCTCACACTATCTACAGAACAAGCATGGCAGAAGCAGTGGCACATTACGTTTTCCTCCTCTGTCTCCCTCTGCCACCAGCCTGATCTCAGGAGGAAGACGGCACCTCAGAGTCTGTGCCTCTTCAAAGAAACCAACATCAGGACCACCTGCTGAGGTGGTAGATTTGGAGACATCCTATCTGACACACCTCCATGGGGCTTTTCCCAGAGGCTACTTGGGATCAGGCTCTTGGCAACTTCTTAAAGCATCTGCTTTCCTAGAAGCGGACACAATTTTTGGAGCAGTTGCTGTCTACTGCGTGAATCCACACCAAACAGGCTTTACAAATGTTTCTGACTCCAGCACCTGGAGTTGTAATACACCTTTTTGAATCGGTTCTACCCCTTCAATTAGGGGAGGGGCGCAGTTTCCAACAGAGAATGAGCATGGGTGAGGAGCTGGCAATGTCCGTCCTTGTGTCAATACTGTAGCCATTCAGGCAGAACAAAATACCTGTTGTGCGTGGTTCCTTAATGATAGTCCCTGTGCTTTGTTTGCATCTCACTTACAGTGGCATACTGCTTATCAGATGTCTATTGTGGACTGCTTTGTAACACAGACACACTATCATACACACTTTCCATCCCAGAGTCTGGCTGGCTTCTCGCTTTCCTGAAAAAGCAAGCTCAGGACAGGCAGAAAAAGCCACTGGTTCTGTCAGCTCTCAGGAGATGTGCTCATCTACCTGAGTGACGCGGTTTTCCAGAAAGCCTTAGTGTAGGGTCTAGGCCTTAGCCACCACTAGCAGAAAAGTTGAAATGCTTTCCTGCTGTAGCAAAACAGCCCCTCCAGACCTCCCGCAGGTATCCCAAGGGATGTGGGGACTGTATGGTAAGCATGGCATTGGAGGAACCATTGGGCACCAGTGTTCTGGGAGTTAGACTGCACCTGGATTTGATATGTGCCATCAAACAAGGCTGTCGCTTATCTGTGGCAAACATGACTTAAGTAAATTGGTCAGATATTAAAATTATTTCCTTACAAAAGGTCTGAAGTCCTTGGTTTTATGCTGTGGATCCATGACCTGGAAGAGAGTCTGTCATTTCCACAACACAAGAACACGCACACAACCCTTTAAAACTAACAAAGCCCTCTTTGTTCCTACCTTTACCTAGTGAAAAATAAATAAACAACTAGATAGAAGATAGGTGATTTCCCACCTGCGATATAAAATAAAACTACCTTCCCCCAGCCTAACTCAGCCTGGAGTTATTTTAATAGCCAAGAATAAGCCTCTTAAGTTAGAGGCTTTAGAATGGAAACACTGACAAAGTCTTAACATGACAATATTGGCAACTTCCACCATAGGGTGGTGTTCTGCTGTGGCAGCTTCTTCATCAAGGAAGGACCACTCAAAATACAGCACTGCTTCTTGTGCTTTGCTTATGTTCTTCACACTCGAAAAGGAAAACAAAAAAAAATCTGGGTTTCATAAAAATACATGTTTTTCTCAGTGTAGCAGGGAGTTCTGCTGTATGGATTGGCCTCATGCTGCACTCTTAGGGGTTAGCTGAAGAGTTCAGGCTCGCATTTTGCCCTTTGAAACAGAAAAATCTTATGCCACAAAAACAGGCAGCTACTTTTTGATCATGTACTCGTAGCATTTTTTCACGTGCAAGACATGACATGCTCTGTCAAGCCACTGTATTCAAACTTCCCCTAATATATTTCATTTTTATTAGCGACAAAGGACAGGTGATTTGAATCTTAATACGACAGGGTGATCTGTATGTGAGGTGTAGAACACCTAGGCGTGCGCTATGATACAGCTATTGCAATGAGCTCACATGCCGTGCATGTAAATCTCGAGGTTTGCTGTGCCCAGCTCTGCTAGGGGCTTTGGTGGAAATTAAAGGGGTGCAAGCCACTTTTATGCTATCGTATTTCCCTTTCCTATTGTTAAGTTTTTGATTCTTCTCTTCCCTTCCCGTGTATTTATACTCCTGCCAAGTTCCAAGGGAGCAGAAAAGCTGCTCCATGTATTGTTGTTATTTTTAAGCAGTGCTTTTGAGAAGTCAGCCTTTCGGGGAGGAGGACGCATCAGGCATTAGGCAGATGAAGACAATTTCTGCATTGCAGAATTACCATCTAACACGTGCTTGTCTTGTGGGAAGGAACTGTGACAATTCACAGCTCCTTTCGTCCTTGTGCTCCTTGCGAAACTTGCTCCAAGTCAAGATCTTCCTGTTCATGTCCTCCACGTGCCTGAATCTGGCCATTTGGTTTGAATGGCTCCCTGTGCTCCAGAAATGCTCTCCCCTCTGATCCATTGCTGGTAGGAGCAGAGTGTTTGGGGCAGGTTAGCTGCAAGAAAAGGAATAAACAGGTTAAAAAAAGTCTGGATTCCCAGGTGTATAAAGCTGAAGAACATTAATGAAATAACTCCAGCTAAGTAGAGTTTTAAAAAAAAAAAAAAAAAAAAAGAGATGTTATTTTTTCTTTCTGTTGTAGTGTTTGTGTGATGAGCTGAATCTTGGGGAGCGGAAGCTGCCAGTACGGATGGTTTCCCTAAGTGCTGGTAGGGAGTCCTGCTCTCAGGGTAGACTGGGACAGGCACTGCCCTGCCATGGGGCCTTTCTCCTGGGACGGGCAGAGGCTTCCCTGCGCTCTGAGCTGATTTCAGAGCCTTGCCCCTGCAGCACTTGGGGAGGTCACCGAGTTTGCAGGCACTGGAGGAATGTGCTTTCGGCATTGGCAAAGCTCGATACCAGAGGAAGCAGTCCCATTCAGTTCCTCGTTTTTTCTCTGCAAAAACGGGGCAGGGGCAGAGAGAGGACAAAGACGAATTTCTTTGGCGATGGACACTAGCGATGCAAAGTGCTACATAAAAGCTGGGTAACATAACCCCTTCCCTCTTCCCCTCCCAGGCAGAGAACCAGAACAAGTTGTATACACTGCTTTACCCCTATTTTGACATCTCAAGGCACACACAGATCTTATGCTAGCTCTGTATCAGGGACAGTTTCCAGAGTATGGTGTTAGACGCAGGATCAAACTTTTAATCCCTGAAATTAAAAAAGATATCTTGTTTAATAGGGGAAAAAAATGCTTTGGGGCATTTGGAGATAATTAAAAGAAACAGCATTTAACAATGTGGACAAAATCCTGACCTGAAGTATGATGAACTGTACAAGCGTCTTTCGTACAGCTAGAAGTTTATAGCGTAGTGGAGCGTTGTTTATGTTACTATAAAAAAAGGTGAGAAAATATATTCAGTTACTTTCTATTTCCCCCCATTGAGCAGATGGCAATTCATAGCTCAAATTGTTTTTTAAGCTATTTCACATTTTACTAATAAGTACAATATGCTTTTCAACAGCAAGCCACGCTGAGGTACTTCTGCAGAGGTTACATGATTGCTCAGGTAGCTGAGAAAGCAAAGAGTTTATGAATCCTGTTGCATTACAAGGGCGAATGTTTTCCGGTTACTTCTCACGTGGTGAAAAACACAAGCAAAAAGCTCTCCTACTTCTTGTTTCAAATTATTTCTAATTTTAGAGGCCACAAATAATACAGTGCACTTACTTTAACCGCCTAGGTTTGAGATTGTTTCCACCAGCTATGTTCCTGGTAGAACAAACCACGCTTTTTAAGGAGCTGAATATTCTTTATATTTTAAGTGTATAATAATATGTGTAGACAGACATTGGGAAAAGCAAAGAAATATTCAGCAGTTCTATTTTAGGAAGTTTTGGTTCTTTAGAATGAAAACTGTTAATACTGCATGCATTGGAAAATTCTCACCATTGCATCAGTGGTTTTATCAAAACCTGTTAAATTATTTGAGTGCAGAAATCAGGAAGAGTGGTTTTTATTATTAATTGACACTCATTTTTAGCTGGCATGTGGTGGCAGGTCCTCCAAACAAACCCGAGACACAGATTAGAGCTGAAAGTTTTGGAAATGTTCTAAATCTTTGTAGCATTGCAGAAAGGAAGTGCAATATTAAACTGACAAATTGAATATATCTATTTTTTCAATGTAATTCACAGTTTCTTCCTATTATTTTTTACTACCTGTGGAGATAAAGCAAAACAAATTCCTGAAAACAGAGAGAAATACATTTCCAGATACCTTTTCCCGTTAAGTAATATATCTGTCTTATATGTATGTGCTGTCAAACATCCATCCATTCCTTTTCTAAGCCGCGTCTACAGCCAGAAGTGTTGGCTATGCAAATACTGCAGAACCGACTCTTAACATATGTGCTGTGTGCCTAGCTATAGATACGCAGGAAACTCTATATAATAATTAAGAGTTTGCATATCTTATCTTGTCATTATAATTTTACATAATCTGTTATATAATCTCAAGGCTGGTATGCGATGAAAAAATGTGGTTCTGTCAGAATTCTTAGGAAGAAAAACGGAAATTATTGCTTGTAAACGTCCCGGCAGCGGGGGAACACGCGAGGATATCGGAGCACGGAGTGCATCTCCGCGATGAAATCCACGCTGGCTGTTACTAAGAATTTAGCTGGCACCCCGGGAGCGAGCAAGAGCACCTCGGCAGCATTCCTTCTGCTCCGGCTCCCTGCGGGGGGGGGCCCGGAGCGCTGCCGTGGGCTGGGGGCGCCTGCCCCCCCCCCTCCCCGGGCCGGGAGGCTTCCACGGAGGGGGGCTGGGGGAGCAGGGAGGAGGAGAAGAAAATGAAGCAGAACTAGGAAGATGACAAAGTGGCGAGCGCTGATTTATGGCAGGAGCCTCTGCTCGTTTCCAGCTATCGAAACGCGGCCGAGCGGCCCCGGTCCCCGCCCGCTGCGGAGCGGGGCGAGGGGCGGCGGGAGCCGCTGCCGAGGGGCCCGGGGCGCGCTGCCAGCCGCCCGGCGGAGCCCGCCCCGAAGCGGGGGCTAAAGCAACAGCGGCATCGGAACAGCCCCCACCGGGGCCGCTGCCAACGCCGAAACGGGGGGGAGGGGGAGCCGCCGTAAAAAAACCCCCAAACCTAAAAATAACCTAAATGAGCAGGAAAACAGCCGAGTGAGTTGGAAATAAATAAATAAAATGCAAAGTAAATCGGAGGAAATAGCCAGGCGTTCATTCCCGATAAACAGCAAGCTTTGTAATTTCCAGGTGTTGGGGAAAGCCGCTGTCTTATAGTTTATAAATCCCTGCTGGGGGGAGGGAAGGGGAGAATCTTTGGAGGTGAATGAAATATCGAATCACAAGGCTCTATGTAGATTTATGATTGCATAAGAGGCTCGATCATTTCCATATATTGAAATGTGCTGTCCTTTCCGCAACTGCCCAGCCCTTGGAGGCAGAGAGACGCTCGATTCCGCCTTGATCAATGCTGACTGTGAAGCAAGGAGGAGGAGAAGGGGGGGACCAGGCTGGCACCAGATGGAGCAGGGTCTAGGGAAAGGTCAAGGTTAGCTCAGGCTGCTATTGAATCGGTTGCAGCCTCACAGATAGATCTCTGCCTTGGAGGCACCCACTGGGGCTTCTCAGAATCAAATCTAATAGAAAAGGCAGTCACAGAATGAAATCGCTTCATCTGAATGCTAAAATTGTTATTAGGCTACATTAGAGAGATACCGGGCACGTGATTACCAAAAAAGGAAGCATGCCTAGCAGTTTGCGACTGAAATAAAAGCTGTGAATATGTTGATACCATCGGCGATGTGCAAGGATAATAGATAACGAGAGAGGGGTAGGGAGAGATGTGTGTGTGTAATGAACAGATTAACATATTGATGCGTATGTACGTATCTCTATAAAATTATTTGTATACATATATGCGTCTGCATGGGGGTATATTTGTACGTATGCAGATAGCAGCACTTGACTTCTTGCAAGTCCTGCAGCGGCCGTGGTCCTCGGTCCTCTGAGGACATTTGTGAATTGATTTGGACGGCAGCTACGGACCAAGAATTGGGAGCCAACTTGGAGGAGAGGTTTGTTGGTGGGTCCTCACAGGACTCCGCCTGCAGCCACCCTCAACTTGGCGTTGCGGTGGCATGCCGTCACTTTGATTTTTGATTTTAAGTCCTCGTGGAGGCGTAGGGCTCAGGCATTGTTCAAGGCCTCTCTTTCTTGTCTTGGGCAAAACTCTGTGAGGAGATGTTACCAGGCGTGTACACGTGTGCACACACCCCACACACTGGACACAGGCGCGTGATGCAAGCACACACATACGTGTTTGGAGCAGTGATGTCAGCTGGCTTTCAGTGATCAAAGTGGGCTCTTCCCAGTTACCATCTCCTCCACATTACTGATTCTTTAACCGACAGCACAGCCATATCTTAAAGAAGGATTTAGTCTTGTAAAATAAATGCTGGCTACACTAGATTAAACATGATGACTGCACTCCAAGGGTTAATAAATTTAGAATTAACAGATCATCCCAGCTTGATACAGCTACTATAGATGATTTAATATGCAGCCTAAGCAGGTTGACAGTCAGCTCACAGATGCAGATAAGATCAAACAGTCTCTTGATTCAATAGATTGAATGGTTGTACTGAGTGTCTGGAAGGTGAGTGACAGTACGTATATGGCAGGGGTTCTGGTAAAGAAGGGCTTCGATTCCCCACCGCTGTGCACTGCACTGGTTTTCCTTTTCTAGCAGTCAACCTTTTCCAGCAATCAAACCTGGAGTTAACATTAAAAAAGAATGTCTCAAATATAGTTCAGGAGAGTTATTTGAAGTTTTCAGTAATGAAAAGCTCTGTGCTTTAATAGTAATCACCATTACTATCACTAGTTCTGCACTTCAGATCCCTTCTCCGCGGACATGGCCATCGCCACCCGCTCCGTCCCACAGGGAGTCCCAGCTGTCCACAGCCTCTGTCTGTCCATGCTAGTCCCCTTCCCTGGGAGAGCTAAATCCACAGAAAGAAGGGATTTGGGAGGCAGAACAGCAACACCTCGCCCCAGTCAGCCCCTGGGGCTTGGTGAGTGCAACCTGGCCCTAACATGAGCCGCTGTCTGGAGGCTTCAGCTGTAGGAAACCTCAATGGGTGCAGGGTGACAAAGACAATTCCCCCGCTTGCTTTCTCAGCTCTCTTGCTTTTCTGGCTTAAAAGTTAATGCCTGTAGTAACTCTTCTGTGGTTTATATTTTCCTTCTTGCTCTCCTATCCTATTTAAATGGGAATGTAAAACAGTTCTTGTGGAGGCTGGTAAGCAATGAGATGACAGAGTGGTCTCTAACAATTTTTATTTGATCGAGAGTAAAAGCTCCACCTGAACTGTTAGATTTTACCATATGAATATGTTTCCAGGCAATTTTAAAAATCCGTGTTATGTATTCAATAGACCGTCACAGGTCTGAATTGTATCTTATTGTGTTACATGGGGCCACCACCATACTGATAGGAATGTTTGCCTTAGTTACTGTACATCTGAACACTTATAAATTAGCTGTATTGTTTACTTTGATGGGGTTTTTTAAATACCCAGATGCTCAGTCCATGGTTTTGACGAATGCCCTGCGAAGTGTGGTTGTAATAAGCAACTCTGCTTTGAATTTACCACCGGAGCAAACCCAGAATCCACATAAGATCACTGTTTCTCTTTATGATTTTTAAAATGGTCTCATGTACTTTTGCAAACGTTTACCTCAGAATTATACTTTCATTTTAATTTGGAAACCAGTGGTTCCTTTTAATTCCTCAAATGCCGAGTTAGAAAAGAGAGGGCCTTGGCAGGTATTTCAGCCTACAGATCTATACGTGAGCATCCCCAGATTTTCCTGCGCAGGTCTGCGACACCGCAGGACCACCTCTCAGGTGAGCTGATGGAGGCACGAAAATCTTGACCTTGTAGTTAGAGGCGGTATCAAACCGCCAGTGCTTCTCGGGGCGAACAAAGAGGACTCCAATACCCCTCGCCAAAGAAATTAAAAAGTAGAAAAGCCCGCAAACACACACAAAAAGGCCGTGTGAGCGGGCATGAAGGCAGGCAGGAGTTAGAGAATTAGTGGGACCCAAAGGAGCGCTTTCCTTGCCGCCGTTCTCCTTGCTGAGCCCGGCTCCGGGGCCCCGCGGAGGCTGAGCCGCGGACGGGGGGGCTGGGGCGCGGAGGGGCGGCCGGGCCCCGCGGATCCCCCCCCACCCCCCGCGGCGGCGATGCCGCTTCCCAAGGCGGAACCAGCGAAACCAGTTATCTGGCAGCAATTTGCATATTTATGGTGCCTCCCGCCGTTCTCCGTGATTGCTTTACAGGCAGGAAAGGTAACAGAAAAATATATAACCCCCTCTAAAAAAATGGCGAAAAGGCTCATACGTGCACAGGGGCTCTGATAGAAGAGTAAGCCTTGGAAAGCCCGTGGCAGGATATTTGTTTACCGAACGGGTTTTTGTCTTAGGATTTGCAGGTAGTTGTGTTTTGTTTTTTTAAGTTCCAAGGCTGCCGATGCGAGGTCTGCACTTCTGTGCAAACTGCTAGAGACAAGCACTGATTATTTCGGGGGAAAAATAATTAGCCTCGTCATATTCGCTGAACGTATACGTCTAAGGAGGAAGGCAATCCTTGGAGAATGGGAAAAGCATTCAATAGGTGCTTTAAAAGCATAGTGTCATGGTACATATATTTTTTAGTCCCACTCATAAGCAATGTACAAATGCGCAGTATGGCTTTGAATATAAAAGCTAATTAGGTCTCAATAGAGAATAGTTTCATTTTTATTGGCTCCAAGTGGAACGGCTGTCTAAGATACACCTCGGCTCCGAGACACTTTTGGCCTTCCTCGTAGGAACTGCTGTGGCTGTGTCCCTATACATTCAGATGCTTTCGGTTCTGGGTACCCTGAACCAGGGTGCCGGGAGGTCTGTAGCTCACCTCAGAGCTGTTCAGGAGGGGGGGATCGCAGGGGACCACATCGCTCCAGCCACATCTGGACCAAACTTCTTCCTGCTGCTGGTGGGGAATAGCACTTAAAGACTGGTGCTGTGATATGGCCTGTATTTACCCTGCATTTATCTCTAGCGCCTATCACCGTAACATCTGAGGGTGGTATATTTTGGCATGGATCGTCTATGGATTTCTTTCCATGTGTTTACATCTATTTCTCTAGGCACTCAGATGCTGTGAAACCTAATACGATAAGGCAAATTAAAGTCTAAATTGTGAATGCATTAATTTCAGTATGGTAATATCAAACATTGTACGTATTTCTGATTTCTGTATTTAATTTCCCTTGCTTTTTTTTTTTTTTTAAATACTGGGGAATAGTTGCTCACTGAACAATGGCGTTAGTACAATAACTCCCCCCAACCCCAGCGTTCATACTTAATGCACATCAGCTTTCTATGCAATACTATACAATATACTTGCATGTTATTTTAATTGAGTGAAATCTTATTCATACTGGTGGTAGAAGGCATTCTTTTCACTGCAGTCAGAATTCATACTGTACTGTAAAAATTATATGTGCTGACAATAACAAACGGTGGCAAAACTATCCAAACTGCTCAAAGCAATGGGCTCTTATCACAGGTTATTCACCACCACTCCTGCTACCTCTCAGCACTGCATCTTTCTGTGCAGCTTTGGGCTATATAATAATATATTTTTCTGACTGCAGAGAGTTGCATTAAAATATTATTGTAAGCATTCTAACAATTAAGCTGAAATTTTGCACGGAATAAATATGGCAAAGAAGAAAATCCACAGTAAAGCTGTCCTTATTTTTAAATGCAGAAACAGATCTCTGCTATCTCAACAGTTAATTCTTTTCCATCTAGACCCTCACACAAACTATGTCATGTTCTGCAAAGCATGTGCATTTTTTCTTTGCTAAAGCTAAACCTAAATGTCGCCTGAAATAGTAATATAAAATGAATATAGAGAATGATGATTGTGTATGTTAAATTTCAGTTCAATGCATTCTAAGCGACTAGAAGTTGAAGCTCTAAAAAGCAATGTAATAAAAGTTATTTACAAAAGATGTTAAGGCACCAATCTAACAGCATGCTTGAGTACATGCTTACTTTAAGCATGTAAGTACAGCTGATGTGCCCAAAGATAAATATGTGCTTAAGAATTCAGCAGTACCCAAGGCCAAGTAGATTCCTCTGGTAGGGGATATATCAAGCAGGGTTAGAGGAGGAAAATCCTTTTTTATTGCACTGTCCTCTATTGTCCCTCATGCCAAGCAGGCTAGGAAGAAGAAGGGACTGTGTTCAGCAGTGTACAAGAAAACAACTAAATCTTCCCTCATCCTGTGTAGGAAAACTGATTTCTCAATGGAAATAACTTTTTGATTGCTGATATTTGGTTTCTCAGATTAGTGAATTATTTTTGTTATTCTACTTTTTTTTTTTTAAATTGATTTGAGGTATAGTTGGATTTATTCTTCAAGACAAAATGTTTGCGATTCTTCCTTTTCCCGCCTGCCACATCCAGAGTGGGGCTTTCCAGATTTCCTCATAGGGAGAGTTTGAGCCTCTTGGAGTTAATCTTGCACAGAAGTGTGAAAAGCTTCTCCTTATGATCTTGTTCATAAACAACTGCTGTGCTAAAAGATCAGTAGTCACCGCACATATTTTATTTGGTCAGGATCAGACCAAGTCTGTCTAGCTCTCCTGTCCTTATTCACTGATGAACAGATACTTTGGAGGTGAAGTGTGAGTGTGCCGTTGTTGGACATGCTGCTATTTTAAACCTCGCATTACATGCTGTTTGTTCCTGGTTTGAACCTCGCCAAGGGTTTGCCGCTGCAGGGCTGAGAGCCTGGCTTAGCTTTTCCTACCCGTGCAGCTTGCTCATCACTTCTGAGTTCAGCTGCCTCAGTGCTGGTGGGTGCTCTCTCTCCGTGGCCTAAATTGGCTGTAATTCTTTACCTTTTGATAGCTGGGCATCTCCCCAAACTTAGCAGCTGAAGTCAGAAAACGAATCAAAAAAGATGTTTGTGTCAATGACTTGTCTTCCTACTGCTCGTAGGGTTGAAGATAGTGACCTGCTTAGGTAAATGACTTGGGATCTCAGCAGTGACTCAAAAGGACCGACTTCTCCACGCTTGTGCTGTCATCAGTTTCTGTGAGGCCAAACAGAGTAGCCCTGATGAATGGGGAATTTGGGTGTGTGGAACGTCTTGCTGAGGAGAGCCTGGCTTTTCACAGCGCTTTGTTTCAGAATGACTTGCACACAATAACCCTGCAGTGAGAGAAGTCCGATGCTGCAGCCTGGCTTGGTCAAAACTCTTCCTGAAACCGATGGAGATGCTGCTCGTGAGTTCAGGTGTGCAGCACGGTGCTCTGTAACTGTTAGGTGAGGTGGTCACGGAAGCTTCGTGGGGTCTGTTTCTGTTCGTGGCCTGTGGCTCATATTTGTAGCCCTGGGCTTGTCATCATTTTCTGTTAGGGTCAAAGAAAATTCCAAGTCCGCGTCTTAACCAATCATGCATGCTCCAGCTTAGTGTGATTTGAAGTGATAAAAACCACCTCCTCTGAGAAGTTTAAAACTAGTGAAAAGTGTTATGGAGAGAAATTCTCAGTAAAATCCTTTGTAACACAAAGTGATATTTAAGCTTACGCTCAATGTTCAAAGTCGAACGGCTCATCCCTTTCAAAGTGATGACAGTGCACATGTGGAACTCACTTCCACATTTTTTGGGGGGAAGATAAAGCCCAAGAAGATGAAAAGATTCTGAGAAACCATTAGCAAAGATAACAAAGCGAGCAACGCTCTGCCAGATGTTTTCCTGTCCCCAGCTATCCTTGCTGCATCTATAGGTAATTGAGTTGACCTATACACTGTACTGTAACATGCCAGAGCTGTATTTTGGGTTGCGGGTTCAATGAGCGCCTTCCCTTCCCAGCACGATGGATGGTATAAAGGGGCCTGAAAGATGTACGGCTGGCAGCGTATCGCAATGCAGCTGATGTACAAAGCAGACATGTTTTATGAGCTCTAGCTCCCTCCTGTTTTGAGACATTTATTTTCTCTTTATCTTACACATCTAGGACTGTCTTTTGAGATAGATTTAAGTGCCATTTCTTGTTCATGGTCTCTTATTGGTGTATGGGTACACACAGCTGGGTAAGTGTGGCACGTATGCCCCGTGAACTCCTCTGGGTTAGCTGTAACTTTAACTTGGGTACCTATATATACGCTGTTCAAGTATGGAGCTTTAGAAGAGCTAGAAGTACCAAATTCATACCCTAGATGTCAGTAAAAGAAAAAAACATTAAAACCCATTAAAAATCATTTTATAAAGGTCTGTGAATCAAGCAATGGGTTAGCCAGTTATTCATAAGATAATTCCCTATATGGACTGACAGTTTGAGTCCCAAGTTTCAGCTCAATCAAATTTACACAGCCCAAGTTATAACCTCTTCAAGATGGGGGTTGTAACAGGAGCGCTGACAGACCTTAACTACTGTGCCTCTTTAGTAAAGAAAGCTCAACTATTTCGCTTGTGTGGTGGCTGCTGGTGCTGCTATAATTAAGACTGTATGGATTTGCATTATAGGTCAAGTTCTGGGAGGTTTTAAATGCACGTAGTTTAAATCAAGTTGTCTTGAAACCTAGGATAGAAATTGTCAAGGGCATGTTACATGTTTACTTATAAAAAGAGATATAAATATTAAACATACAAAATAACAAATAGCTAAGCAAGTACTAGAGCAGTACAAACTAAAACCAGTTTGGCTGAAATCAAACATTTGATTAAAAATGAGATTTTAAGGGCATTTACTAGTGCTTTCCTCTGCCTGCCATGCACAAGCAAAACTGTTTGTACACTTCAAAGGAGGGTTTTTGCCATTTGAAAGTCTGTTTCCTGAGCACTTTGTGTCATTTATTTTATAGTCATCCCCAGAAAGTCCAGTCAAGGTTCAGGGCTCCATCGTGCTAGGTGCTGTGCAAGCAGAGGCAGGCTGAAATCCCAGAACTTGCTGTCTCCCCAAGTTCAGGGTTTTATTCTGGGTCCTCCCTAAGGCAAGCCAATAACGAAATCTTTGTGTCACCTGGCGCTCAGATGTTTGTGATCCTGCATGGACTCGCTGCTGTGCGCGCTGTGCTTGCTAGTAAGCGCTTGCAGAATCAAAGTTTATTTTGAGCCTTTATTAAAAAGGGAAGGGGGAAAAAAAAAAGAAAAGGAAAAGCAGCATGCCCAAGTTTCTCATGCGGGAATACTAATGCACGTACTATTTCTAGAACGTGCAAGTCCTCTGCTCATTCACGGGGAGTCAGCCTGGTATGATAAGAGTTCCACCCACATTGCCTCCGCCTGATTGAGACTATCAAGACGGTGTCGGAAAGCACCCCGTGCGATCTGCCGTTATATAATGCAGCCCAGCGCCGGAGAACTGGCAGAATTTTGGAATTTGTATTTGGTCCTAATGTTCTGTACCGAGTTGGCAAGTGAGATTCCTGCTCTGAATGAATGACAGCTGGAACTTCGAAGCAGGAACATTTGCCCACCAAAGTCGCTGAACTCACCCACTGCCAAGTCTGTCACTAAATTAGCAGATAGGCAGGGACAGCAGTACGCGGTATGAACTGTGTCACGCTCCTGTGCGCCTTCGGGTCCCAATCCTGTGTGGGAGGACCACGTTGCCTGCCTGTGAGATGGAGGAAGGCCATGCTGCTTCTCAGTTTTAGGCAGTTTTATGTCTCCTTCTACAGCAACCTCTAAGGATCTCACATGCTTGAGTGGAGGATGGATCACACTATTTCTCAGGCAGAGAGCTGAGGCGTGAGAAAAGGGACAGACATGTTTTGGCAGATTTAAACATTAAACTAATTTTTACAGCGTCAGTGTTCTCACCTGGGCACTCTGCACTGCTGCTGCAGGTTACTGCCCCTGCCCTGGGACGGCAGGGTGGGATGGGTGCCCACCTTTGCCCTCAACTGCCCCAGGGCGTTACCTGCTGTCTCAGGGCTGTGGTTTGCATGGGACAGATTGAAGCGGGATGGCCGCTCACCTAAGAGGCAGACCCTTCTCTGTGGTTGGCTTCCCCTCGGAGGCAGCCTGAAAACTACCGCGGCCGTGGTTTCAGCGCGTAGCTCGGAGTTTGCCCACACGCAGCGGAGATGTGGGGCCACATTTTGCTCTGGGGCTGGGAGTCCGTAGCCAAAGAGCAGCTGATAAGATGGCTGAGGGTGACAGCAGCTCAAACCGCTGCAGCAGGATTGCGGGGCATCCTCCGTGGCTTGGGCAAAGAAAGGTTGCAGATGAGCAGAAGGTGACACACAAGTTTGCAAATCCTCAAGAGCTTGATCACTGGGCTGTCTTTCAGTGCTGGCCTGGGTTTGTTTTCACCTGCCCTTCTAATCTATCAGTATTTCTAGATGTTAGCAGTCAGTATTTGAGCATTTCTAACTGCTTTTACCTGCCACGTTCACTAGCTTCATTAGTGTAACCCAGCAAAGTGACACCGCTGTGTAATAGGTACAGACGAGGCTACAGATGCTCTGTGTGTCGGAGAGGTGCTGGGGTGGTGGTTGTGCTGGGAGCAGAGGGGACGATGCAGGAGGAGCAGGGCACAGGGTGCAGTGGGGCAACGGCGGGGGGCATTGCCCTTGCTCCCACGGCTGTCCTGAAGTCCTCTCGCCCCCGGGCTGTGCACCCTGGCCCTGCCTTGGCCACCGGCGCCGGGGCGAGCTCGGAGGCCGCTCACCACCCGGGACAAACCGGAGACGTTTCCCGTGGGGCTGATCCCGCGATCGCCAGCCTCTCTGGCAGCGCCGGGGGCCATCCGACCCCCGCCTTTCCCCGGCGTGTCCGGACCGGGGGAGGGGGGAACACCCGGCGGGGGGCGGTGCTCAGCCCGGCGAGGCTCGGGGGCAGCGGGGCGCGGACCCCCCGCCCAGCACGGGGCGGCGTTTCTGGGGTTAACGTGGCTCTGGGCGGGGGGGGACTAGCCCGGACCTGCGGCCGGAGGTGGCCCCGGCACCCTCCCCATCCCGAAGGCAGCGCCCCGGCGCTGGGGCTGAGGCTGTAGCAAACTCCCTCGCAAGAGCTGTTTGTTGACCACATTCACGTTCAGAGCCCTGAAGCTAAAAGCACTTTACACCATAAAATAAAAGCACTGTCTTTTTTTCTAAAAGGTTACGTCTGGAGGCCACGCTGCTCATACTTCATACAGAAAACTACTGAAAGGGCTATGAAATCCTCTATGATTTACACTCCCTCTCAGTGCATTAGGATATAGATCTACTCGACTCTAAAAATACTGTGGAGTTTCTAACCGACGTGAATATATGTGCATTATTTCAGAAAGTCTGTTAGAAAACTTGTCAACACATTATAAAGCATAAACCAGGACTTGGCCATTAAATACAGAGATCAGAGACAGAATATATACTGCAGGAAGTACTGAGAAAAGTCCCTCCATTCAAAAAAGGTCTATTAGCTAAAAGTTTACACACAATATACACCAAAGGGTTTAGAGAGAGCCCGTAGACTGTAATTACAAGGCATAAATGGAATCAGTAAGGGCTTTACGGTCCCCAACGCAGTTAACTGGGCTGCCAGAAAATAATTTTAATATTGTCATAATTTATTACCCACCGAAAGCCACATCAAGGATTGTAAATATAGTTACTTTGTGTCCACGACTGCTCGTTAAACAGCCTCGTTCCCTTCCCCTAAAAATACAATAAAATACAAACCCACCTGCATTATTAATCTGCGGTTACGCCGTGTTAAAAATGCCTTCTGACTCCTTTTCTTTCTTGAGGTTTGTTATCTCCCTCCAATCACATGACAATGCGAAGCGCTGGGGGGGGGGTACGGGGGGAGCACAGCACTATTGCGATCAAATACTAATATTAATAATTATCCAGCCAGGATGAAATACTGTTTTTAAGGCAGCGAGTTTCCATTTAATTCGAGGCATTTTACGGTGCTGGAATTAAGGGCATGCTAATGGTAGGAACATCCTCGCTGCCATTCATGAAAGCATCTGTAAAATTAGCTCCTGACTGTAGGTTTTAAGAGGCAGTCTGGGAAGTCACCTCTGGAATCTCAAACACGGTACGATAATAAAACAGATTTAGTTGTAACTAAGTGCTTAATTTGCTATGATTTTTAAAAAGAAAATCAATGAAACGTTGCCTGTTATTTATTGGGAATAACCACAGATAGGTATTCTGATGCAGGTTGGCTTCAGCGAGCGCACAACTGCGTAATGAATTGTAATTCAGAGGACTGTTAACTGTCAACCACAGAACCTTTCAGGGGTAATAAAGTCATTACTTTTTACATTGCAGCCACCTTGAAAAGCTTTATACGTGCTATTATATATAAATCAAATCCCATATAGATATCTCTCTCTCCCCCGTGCGCACACGTGCCTGTTTATATACGTTTCGCCCGGGAACGTATGTACGCCTGGATGCGGCAGCCAGCCCTGAAGGGTGAGCCCAAACGCCAGGAGCAGCCGGCTATTGTCACCTGCGGCCGGGTCCCCCCGCAAAGTCACGCAGGACAGGCGTTTCCTTTCCACATCCCCCTAGCAGCCACGGGGTGCATCCCCCGGTGCTGAGGCGACGGGCAGAGCTGGGCTCGCCCCCGTCTCCGCGAGCGGGAGCCGAGCGGCGGGGCTGACAGGCGGCGGGCAGCCCGGCGGCGGGCGGAGCCGCGGGCGGGGTGGGGGGAGCTGCTGGCGGGAAGCTGAAACCGTCCCACGCCGGAGCCGTTCGTCCCGGCCTCTGACAGCTCCCGCCGACTCGCCTCGCCAACAGGTCCCCGCCGCCCGGCTGCCGAGCCCCGACCCCCGCCCGCTCCCTCGGTTCCCCGGGCGGCGTCCGGGCGACCGTGGCTCTGCGCGTTAAAGTCTGTCGTGCAGCGGCGGGCAGCCTCTCGTGCCTCCCGTCCGGCGCTCGGTCTCTCCGCCTCCGTCCCGGGCACGGTTATCGTCCCCTCGCACTCCTTTCGCCGCCGCACTTTGCTCCAAACACCCGTTCGCCTCCGGAGCTTATTTCTACCGCAACCTGAGCCCTCCCCGTGCCGGCACCGTCTGCGTCTCTCCCCGTGTTTTCGGCGAAGTTGCAGCCGCCGCTGCCGCATCCTCCCAACTCCAGCCACTTCTTGGTGCCACCGCCGCCCCGGCTCTCCCCTCCCTGGTGCAAGCCCGCTGCCCGCGCCGCCGCCAGCCCCGCGTTTCGCTTTCGTTAAGAGACGGTCGCCGCGGGCAGGGCTCGGAGCACCGCCGGGGGAGGGGGGCTCCGGGCTGGCGGGCGAGAGAAGCCCGCGGGGAAAGCTGCGAGGTCCCGCCGCCCTCCTCTCCCCCCCGCCCCGCTCCTCCGGCTTCTCCTGCCGTGCCTGCCGCCTCCTCACTCGCGAAACTCCGCTCGCTTCTCCCCCGGCCCGCCCCGGGGCAAGGAGCCCGGCTCGGCGGCAGGGCGAGGCCCGCCGCTCCCCGCCGAAGTTTCCCGCGGGCCGGGCCGAGCCCCCGCCGCCCCCCAGCTCCCCGCGGGGCCGCCGCCGTCCCCCGGGGACGGGCTGCAGCTCCCGGGAGGAGGGGACTCCNTTGTCCTGCTCTCTTTTTCATGTCCAGCCCCTGATGAGTGTCCATTGGTGTTGCCTTCGCCTTCCCTCCTCCCCTCTCCCCGGCTTGCCCTGCCCATGTTTTGTATGTCTCTGTCCATCCAAGCTCCTGACGTTCAAGTTCGCAGGGACGTCACGTCCGCACTTGAACTTGCAGCTCAGGGGGGCTTTTGCCATTTTTTTCATCTCTCTCTCTCTCTCCTTCTCTCTCTCCCTCTCTCTCCCTCTCCCTCTCTCTCTCTTTTTTTTTCCTTGCACAAAAAAAAAAAAAAAGCCATGACTGCTATCCCACAATTCATCTTCCCTGCGCCATCTTTGTATTATTTCTAATTTATTTTGGATGTCAAAAGACATTGATGAAGATATTTTCTCTGGAGTCTCCTTCCTCTCTAACCCGTCTCTCCCGATGTGAACCGAGCGACTCACAAGCCACCGAAGCCACCAACCCACCATGTCGCGCCGCAAGCAAGGCAAACCCCAGCACTTAAGCAAACGGGAATTTTCACGTAAGTAACCCGGAGAGCAATTTATTTAATTTCCCCTTCACTGATTTAATTTTTAATTTGAGCGAGAGCAGGGAGAGGAAAAAAAAAAAAAAGAAAAAGTGAGAGCGAGCGAGCGAGTCGGGGAAAAAATGAANCCCGCGGGCCGGGCCGAGCCCCCGCCGCCCCCCAGCTCCCCGCGGGGCCGCCGCCGTCCCCCGGGGACGGGCTGCAGCTCCCGGGAGGAGGGGACTCCGCGGCTTCGGGGAGGGGGGGGGGCGCGAGTGGGGAAGCCGGGAGTCGGATGGCCCCCCCCTGCTTTTTGGGTGGTCTCCGGTCCTACCTGGCTTCCCCCAGCTCTCCCACCTCCTCGGCACATCCCGAGGCTAGCCTGCCCCGCAGCCCTCTCTGCCCGTCTTTTGCTTCACTGATGTATTTGCTTTTCCAGCGGGGGTGTGCGTGCGTGTGCTGCCGCTGCCTGCCTGCCTGCTCGCTTTCTCCCTCCTCCCTCTTTCCTCCCTTCTTTCTCCGCGTGTGCGTGTTTAATTTCCCCCCCTCGCCCCTCTCCCGGCTCCCCTCCTGCACCCGCTCGTCCGCGGCCACTCGCGGGTCCGGCCGCCGCCCCCTCCGCCCCCGGCCCCCCGGCTCCATTCGGCAGCGTGCGCNAAAAAAAAAAAAAAAGCCATGACTGCTATCCCACAATTCATCTTCCCTGCGCCATCTTTGTATTATTTCTAATTTATTTTGGATGTCAAAAGACATTGATGAAGATATTTTCTCTGGAGTCTCCTTCCTCTCTAACCCGTCTCTCCCGATGTGAACCGAGCGACTCACAAGCCACCGAAGCCACCAACCCACCATGTCGCGCCGCAAGCAAGGCAAACCCCAGCACTTAAGCAAACGGGAATTTTCACGTAAGTAACCCGGAGAGCAATTTATTTAATTTCCCCTTCACTGATTTAATTTTTAATTTGAGCGAGAGCAGGGAGAGGAAAAAAAAAAAAAAGAAAAAGTGAGAGCGAGCGAGCGAGTCGGGGAAAAAATGAACTCAACGCCGGTTCGGGATTACCAGCATTTCGGTTAATTTCTCCCTCTCCCATTTAATCACCTTGATCACTTTTCTGCTCTTTCTCCCCTTGCCCCCCGCCCGTCAGCGCGCACTCCCTCTGCCCCCGCTCCGCTCCCTTCTCCCCGCTCCGCTCGCCTCCCGCTTTCCGCGCTCTTTGGCGGCAAGAGCGGCGGCTCTCGCCCCGGCGCTGGGAGAGGCGGCGAGCCGCCCCGTGCGGGCTAGGTGCGGGGCTGCCCGGGGCAGAGCCGGCCGAAAGTGTAAAGAAATTCCTACGGGAGCGGTGGGCTGGACGCCGGACACCTTGGCCGGCCGGGCGGGAGCTGCGGGCGAGCGGAGCGGGGGGAAAGTCCGGCGGCCGGAGCCCCTCCGCTGCCGGCGGGCTCGCCCCTTCGCCTCGCCCGCCCCGCGGCACCCTCTCGGGGGGGGAGAGCCGGGCCGGGCCGCCTCCCTTTTGTTTCCGCCGCGGGGTGCGGGGTGGCCGTCCCGCCGACCCCCGCTTCCCGCCGTGCGGGGCTCCGNCCGAGCCGAGCCGCGCCGCGCCGGGAGGGATTTCCCTCCTCGCCCTCGCTTCGCCTTCTCCCGCTCGCTTACTATTTTTTGGAAGATTTTCAAAAAAAAAAAAAAAGTGGAAGTGGATTTTGATTGGGAAAAATCTCGTGTCTGAATGTTTACAAGCACCGCGTGTGCGGGGAGCCTCCTGCCAACAAACACAGGCGAGAGCGAGCCCGGGCTGAGCACACACACACACACGCACACACACACACACACACGCGCGCGCGCTCGCACACACTCGCACCCTCACACCCGCGAACGGCCCTTTTCTCGCCGCCGCATTTCAACCCCAAACCAAATCCGCGCTCCCCGGGAGAGAAAAAACAAACCCCGAACCCCACCGCACCGTTCGCAACAAAAACTCTCCGGCTCCCTCCCTCCAGTCGCCACCACACACACCAGGGCTAGATGCAAGATAAGCGGGAGCGCTCTTTGCACAACAAAAGGCAACTCGAGCTGGAAAGGTTTGGGGCGAGGGGGGTGGGAAGGAAAGGAGAAAAAAAAAAAAATTCCCCTTTTCCTCGGGGTGAGCTGGGGGGGAAGGGGAAATGCTGCATGCTTCTCCTCGCTCCTTTTTTTTTCCCCCTTCTTTTTCTTTCTTTCTTTCCTTCTCTTTCCCCGGGGTTTTGTTCCCTCCCAGGGATGGCAGAAAACCCAGGGCGATTTCTTCCTGCCAACGATCCCCGGCTCCCTCTTCCCTTCGCAAAAAAAAAAACCAAGCCAACCCCAAACCCAACAAAAACTTTACGCTGCGATTTCTCTCCCCCACGGCTGCACAGATATTTCCAGCCCGGTTCGCACATGGAGCCCCTGAGCAAAACGCCGGCACTTTGCAGGCAGCCGCGCCGCTGCGGGCAGGGCCGGCCGGGGGGCTCTGCCCTGCCCAAAGTTTTCCCTAAAACCCGNGTGGGGGGGGCTCCCTCCGGCGAGAGGGAGAGGGCGGGGGTGTGGGCCGGGAGATGGAGGTTGGCGGAGGGGGGAAGGGAGGCCGGGCTAGGGGAGCGGCGAGCCGGGGGGATGCCGTGGCGGAGCCGGGGCGGCGGAGGCGGCGGGCGGGCCGCCTGCCCGTTTCGGTCGCTAGGAGGCACAGCGAGATCAAACAACCGGCCCAGCCCCGCGAACTTGAACCTGGCCGGCTCCTCCGCTGCCTCCCGNGGGGGGGGGTGTGTGTGGGTGGGTCCCCCGCCGCTCCGTCGTTTTTTCCCTCTTTCCCCGCCACTTCTCGTTTGTTTTGTTTGTTGTTTTTTTTTTTTTTTTTTGTCTTTGAATTGCCCGGCGCTGCGTTGGGATGGGGGTTGCAGCATCAATGGCACGCTTATGGGTGTGCGACCCCCCTCCCGAAATGGGGTATGGGGGGTTCTTTTCTCCGCGCCGGGATGCCTGGGAGTGGGGTGTAGGGAAAGGGGATGCCGGGGGCGGGGGGGGGACGACTCCGACTCGCCCCCGGTGGCAGCGGAGCCGGGCGGGATCCCCGCGGCTCCTTTTCGCCGAGATACCCGCGGGCCGGCGCGGAGTTTCCGCACGTGTGGGGCGGGAGC
>VZTQ01007493.1:720655-733556 GCA_013400755.1 Pelecanoides urinatrix | reverse complement strand
CCCCCCGCCTCCGTCACCCCCGGTACCTCCTTTCTCCCGACACTCCAAAATCCATCCCGCTTTTGCCGGAGAGACGGTGCGGTTGTTTTGGTGACTGGGAACGGGGAAGAAGGGGGGAGCAGGAGGGCGAGGGGGGGAAGCTGAAAAGACATGTTGGTGGAAAGGCAATTTGCATGAAAAATAGGGACGGATGATTAGGGACCCAGGCAGGGAATTTTGATTGCCCCAGAATTAAAAGACGCATCCTGCAAATCAGTGGCAAGACCAGGTGAATTGTATTTTAGCGTTTTCTTTGTAAATCCGATATTTTATATTTTGTTTTAAAAGTAGCAGTAACAAGAAAAACATATTTTTGCTGGCTCTTCCTCCATCAGGAGCCAAACGTTTTGCAGTGAACACAGTGCCAGCCGTATTTCGTACATTAGTATATAATTCTTGTTAATTAGCAATAATTTACGTTAAGAGCATAGAAAATGTTGAGGTTACAGGTTTTATATCTGTACATTTGATCATCTTGTTATTTTCAAGAACTTTGCCTCCTATAAAATTAATTAGGTGAAATGTGGAGGTGTAATCAGCAACCTCTGAATTACCACTTCATTTCCTGGTTTTGATTGTAAATCAGCCCAGTTGGTACAGACTTTAGCAAAGTCTATTTTTGTTTAGCGCTACTTTTAACTGTCTGGTGTCAAAGCAGCGGGTTACCTTCCCCTGCTAAATAATACTGACAGCGTCAGAAAGAAATCAGGCCGCGGGAAAACATTATAATTGAGTAATGATTATGCAGAGCTCCTCGCTAAGCCAGTTGTAAGGGGAATACGGGTTATTTTGTGTCTTTTGCTGCGGAGGGTTGGTGAGCTGGAAGTTAGATTTGCAAAATACCTTTGTCTGCGGCGTGCAGCGAGCTACTGGTGGAATTAGTCCTGCAATAATTTACTCCCTTGGTTCGAACACAGGGAACGGCTGGGGAGAAAAATGCCGTGCCCAGCAATCCCGCAGAAACACCCTGCTCCTTTCCCGGCTTCCCGAGGAGTGTGTGTGAAACGCACGTTGTGTGTCTTATCTTGTCGGTCTGTAAGTTTAGAAGAAAACCCCAGCGATTAAGACGTTGTTTTTATTAATACGAATGTAACCTTCATATTCCTGTGGTTGACCTTACGTTAAATTAGAAGTAGTACTAGAGGCAAAAAATGATGGACTGGATCCCCGTGTCCTAGTTGGAGCTGAGGTACGGCGAGGTAGTGTGCTCTTTCAATATTATTTTACGCAGCACAACTGGGAGCTACTCCAGATCTTCCTCCTCAATATTCAGCCTAGGTAGGGTTGAAATAAATTTAACCTGAGTTCACTGGATTTTTGCACTTTATCAAAATCAGTTCCAATATCGTGCAGTCAAATTAAAATCTATTTTTTGATTCTCTGTGGCTTTAAGTTCATTAAATGTGAAATTGGCAGCCAGCTAAAGAAGGTCAGGCTGATTAACTGTTTAGGAGTTGTAATTCTGTCTCACTTGCGTTACCTGGCAGTGTTTTGAGGTGGGTTGTATTTGTAGTACCCTCTCCTCCTGCTCGCTGCTGTTAGCGTGCGTGTTGTATTGCGCAGGTAGAGGAATACCAACACTCTCCTGGTATTTTTTTTTTTTTTCTCGTGAAAGGCAATAGTGATGGTGACTGCACACACATTGCCAAGGTATTTCTCTGCAAACTTAACCAAAAAAAAAAAAAGCCCACAGAAAAGAGAGCCCTGTCTGCCTCGTTAGAGCATCCACTGACGATTCTGTGAGCAGAAATAGCCTCATAATGAAGCTCTTTGGAGCTCATTCAGAAAATTTGTCAACTTTGACAACATTAGGCAAGGTATTTTGAGTTTAAAGAAGGGACTTCTCACTGTTGCGAGGAAATGTGGCAGTCGCTTGGCCACGATGATTTTTAGATGCTCAGGGCCACCAGTGCTAACACGTTCAAGATCATTTAAGCATTCCTTTATTTCAGGATGAAAAAAGAAAAATGACTAATTGCCTTCTTTCCTTAAGTACTAAAAAATATCCCATCTAGCTAACATCTCTGGGTAGAATTGGTTGTGAATTTGCTATTTATTTGAATCCTGAGGAGTAGCTGAAAAGTGAGAGGTGCCTCCCCCCGCCCCGCAGGCGTTTCTGCTGCACTTGCTTTTTATCATTTCAGTTTCTGCCATTTATTTATTTATTTGTCTCGTCCCCTCCCTCCCCCACGAATAACTCCTGGCTTTCGAATTTTTAAATTGGAAGCTGTAAACGGGCTGATAGGGATAGTGACACAAATACATATGTATATGTATGCACGTGCGTTATAAGGGCTATATGTGCCGCGTGTGTCGGTGCCTGGGTGTGTGCGGCCATGCGGTCTGGCTCTCCCCCTCTTTTCTTTTACACACACGCATGCTACCTGCACGGCCTGTATAGGGAATAATATCTGTATGTTGAAACACCTTTTCTCTGTGCCCGCACCCGCGTAGTTCAGGCTTCTAAATTTTAGAAAGTAGGTCTGGCTGGTGGAAAACACACACCCCTGTGTGTGTGAGAGAGCATGTGCAGTGCTTTTAGCCTTGAATTTATATACGTAAATGGTACATCTGGCAATAAAACATGGTATTTGCTTCTCTTTGTAGTGCCATGAGAGTTTTGTAGTGTATTCTTTCAGCCCATTCATTTAATTTTACTACTGAATCGTTCAATCAAGTCAGAAATTTGTCCTCACGTAGGAACACAGAGACAGTTGCAATGCTTGCTCTCTGAGTTCTGCATGCTACAGCTGCTTCTGCAAAATCTCTTCCCTGTAACTGATGAATTCATCTCCTTGCTGCCGTGCTAATGGCCGTGTTGCATGGGTTGAGTTGGGGGGGACCAGGCGCACGTTGTGAGCAGGGTATAATATTCATGAAGAGGGGGCTCGGCGCGTTCCTCCCCCCGTGCCCGGTGCCTTTCCCGAGAGCTCTAATGATTCTCCTTTTTGTTTCTCAAACTGCAGCCGAACCTCTTGAAGCCATTCTCACTGATGACGAACCTGAACATGGCACATTGGGAGCTCCGGAAGGGGACCACGACCTCCTCACTTGTGGCCAGTGTCAGATGAACTTCCCGTTGGGGGACATTCTTATTTTTATTGAGCACAAACGGAAACAATGCAATGGCAGTCTCTGCTTAGAGAAGGCTGTGGATAAGCCACCTTCACCCTCACCAAGTGAGCTGAAAAAAGCATCCAATCCTGTGGAGGTTGGCATCCAGGTTACGCCAGAGGATGACGATTGTTTATCAACGTCATCTAGAGGAATTTGCCCTAAGCAGGAACATATAGCAGGTAAATTAAAGCAAGGAGAAGTGTTTGCGAGTTTATTTCTGTTTCAGTTGCAACGTAGCATGTTCACAGTTGTAAACTCTGTGTCTGTCTCTCTGTTCTGCTCGCCGTGACAGCCGATGTGTTAAACACTCTGCCTTCGGTTAGTGGTGAGCGCACGACCGGTATTTCCTAGTGCCTGCAGGATCAACAGGCACGTGCTGTGCCAGCCGGTATTTCTAACAGTATTGTTTGAGGCTGCTCTCGTGATTTGCCTGTATTGTAGTCACCGTCTTCTGGTGTCTCGCCTGCCGTAGTGCTGCAGGAGGAGATTTCAGAGCCTGCCACACGATAAAGCAAGGAGCTTTCGAGTCTTTGGCAAAGTCAGGGGTGAAAGAGTTAACCGAGCATCAGCCAGCCTTGGTTCCATATTGGCTGTCAGCGTATGGACTGTAATTAAACACAGCCCCATGGCAAAGTGACACCACCGACCTTGACTTTAAGATGCCATTTTCGACTGGCCAGGCCAGAGTAGAGAGGGCAGTTGCTGAAGCGCACAGACATGCTTATTCGAAAAGTTTAAGGGCATGTTGGAAATTTCAAAAGGTTGGTTTGACAGGAAAGGCCGCTCTCTGCAGCCTGCCTCCTCAGCCAAATGATAAATGCTTCGCTGTGCTCTCTCTTGTCTCTGATGTGGTTTTGACAGATGTATCTTGATTTTGTTTGCGGTTTACACAACCACATGTCAGCCGTACAAATGGCCGAGGCAGAGTTCTGTTTTGTGCAACAAACAATATGAAATGTAATTTTAAAAAAAAAGGGTAAATAATTCCATTTCTTAGTGTAATTTTTTTTTTTTAAAAGCGGAAAGCCATTTGCCATGCAGATATTTTCACAAATGAGGTTAAAAAAATAGAGCGTACTACGTGAAAGAAAATCCCAGAGCCCTGGGAGCATAACAAGGCACGCTCTGCTTTTAAAATCCTGCTAGTAAACAAGAGCACTACCCATTTGCAGCGAGCGTTGCAAATCACTTCAAACCACGCCAATACTACCGGTCGAAAAAGGCAAGACTGCGGCGTATCAACAGCAACAAATGCCTGAACCGGTTTCAAACCCCCCCTCCCAGCCAATGTTTGGGATGTGGCACTGCCAGTACCTCTCTTCGGGGAGCCCGCAGGACCGCTCAGGGTTGTCAGAGGCGCAGTACATCATCACATGATGTGCTGGAGCTTGTCTTGGGCTTGCTTTGGCCACAAAGTTAAACCATAATAGGGCAGTAGGCGCTGGGAAGTTCAGCGCGATACTCCCGCAGCCTCCCTGGCCTCCAAACCGGCCGGCAAATCACGCTGGAGAGCTGTAGTTTTGAAGGTTTTGCAGTGGCAGCAAATACGTATCGGTGCGTGTGCGTCTGTCTGCGCATGTATTTATATATACATATATGCAAAGCCATGTGCGTACACATGCATGCGTAAGGTGAATGAATATATACTATTTCTGCAGAGTATTAGGTATTACTTTGAATACACGTATATATTTATGTTTAAGAGGAAGAAGAGGCTCAGCTACTGCTAAGGTACATTTTGAATGAGACTTACAAACCCCAATAATTCCGCATATTGCACTTCCCAGCCACGGATGTTAAAGGTGGTTTTTTTTTCCCTAGAGTGGTAGAGGGCAGTGCCCATTTCCATGTGCTGCCTGCGATCTGACGGAAAACGAGCAGAAGCGTAGGGCATGATTAATGAAGCGGGAGCCTGGCGGAAGGGATTTGTAGTCTTCCGAGCTCTGGAGCCATACTAAATCACCAAATATGGAGGAACGGTGGTATGATGTAACGCTGTATTTACGTACGGCGCTGCTCTGTTGAAAAGACAAAACACAGTATCTGTCAAGCAAGAATTAAACCCACTCTCCTTGCTGTGGTCCCAAATAGGTCCCTTGCCTGGAGGGACGGCCACGCCGGGGAGTTCTGCACGAGGGGAAACTCCTCAGCTGAGGGTTTTGCTCTGGCACTCATTCGGCGCAGGAGACTCGGCGAGCCAAATCATGCTTTCATGTGGCGCGGGTGACGTGAAGCGAGCAGGATTTGGCCTGGCGCGGTGTCACGGGGCCATTAATTCAGAAAAGGATGTTGTTTTAACTGACTTTAAATGTTTGGTGAGTGGAGGGCAATGGGTAAAGAGCAGTGCACATCGGCAGGGGCCAGATCCTCCTCGCGTTCCCACATAGGGATCCCATGTAGGCTGCGCAGGTGGGCCTGGCTGCGAGCAGGCTCAGGTCTGTGGTGCAAGCCACGAGCACTGTTGTGAGTAGAGACCGAGCTGCAGTTGTCCAGACATCTCCTATCCCAGGTTTTCTGCATGGTGATGCCCAGCCATGCCCGCAGATGGGAGGTCCAAGAGCACAGGTCTTCTCCTGCACCTCCCTGGCTGGGACGGAGCTGAGTGGTGCTGGGGTTCCCTGCTTGTTCCCAGTGGTGGGAAATGCAGCCGGGCTGCGGGAGGGGCGAAGGAGCACCAGGAGTTACGGGGTCTTGCACTGTCCCTCCCCTCCTGCTCTTCATCTCCCCTTCCATGTGGATGAGTTTAGCTCCCTTGTATCCCAAAGAAGTGTGGCAATAGCTGGAGGGACCCATTGCTTGTAGCCAGGAGTTTGCGGGGTCAGGCAGTAAAATTACCAGTGAGGGTCTTGGAGTGAGCTGTGGAGTTCGGGTTTATGGAAGGCCCCTGCAGTGAACCTCAGGCTCTTCCAATTACAGTATTTTATATCTGATTGCTCTGCAAGAATGCAAAATGCAAAAAGATGTGAGTGTGGAATTAATAGAAAAAAAGGATAGAGGTTGCCTTTAGAAAAACATACAGGAGTTGAGTGAGCTGATTTTTCCTGGTAAGAGACCAGAAAATATGTTTTTAGTAGCAATATAAAAATGTCCCCAATTAATCGTTAGGCTGAAAGAGGTGTTACAGGTTAGCTCTTGACGTAGTATGTGCTCTGTCTGCAGTTTTGTAGTCAGTGAGTTGGTGTGTTACAGTAAAAGATCATCTTAAGATAAGTAATGGTTAAGAATTGGCTCATGTAAAGACAAGGAGGCAGCGAGTCATTCAAATGCAGGGAGAAACGATGTCTGTTTTAACCGTCGATAGGCTGCTCTTTATCCTCACCGTTTTCCAGAGACGGAGATGATTACAAGAGCTTATATGTATGTGTGCAACCTGTGCAGTAGCTGTGAGATCCATATAGGCGCAGGCATACGTACCTGTCTCTTCCATGTGGGTGCCTGCCTGTGCATAGCTTTGACTTGCTATAAAATTTTGAGTGATGCTGATCCAGCACTATAGCTGAAATGCCATAAATTTAACTGATAATTAATAGGATATGTTGTGTGGGTCCAATGAGGCAGCTTTCATCAATATGTATGTCAAAGCTTCACCACCAGATACCGGCAGCCCGTGATTTGCAGTGAGTGCTATGGCAGGGCTTTAGTTATCCGCTCTCATATTTTACAATAGGGGGAAATATTAACTGAAGTATCTAGAGATCAGTGAATGTAAAATTGCTGTTCACTTATTGAAAAGGCCGAAGAAATATTTATCGTCTGCCAGTGTCAGGTTTTAGCGGTTTGTTTGTTGAATGTATAAATCCGAGGGAATTAATGAACGGTTGGTTTTTTGGGTGAGGAAGGATCTTAAATGTTACTTGGATTCAGTTGGAGGAACACTTTGGAGTGCTGCTGCATATTCCCCTTTATAATGCCGAGTGTGTATCTGCGGATGCCGTATTTACTATACAAAGACAGGAGGAGGAGGGGAGGTCATTTTTACTGCTTGAATCCTTTATTCTCAAGCTGCTTGTGGCATTCAAATAAAATACGTGGGAAAACAACGTAAGAAAAACCTCTGTCTGCAGTAATCGGGGGGAAGGTGGACATAATTTGGTACTAAATTTTGGGCCAAGTACATTTGATTATTACAGTTCTCAGGAGGTGGTGTCTTTGAGTAGTCATTACACCACAGAAATTTTCTTGGGCTGTTACTAGTAGTTGCCATTATAATTCTGTAGGTTGTAACTTGCAATTCCGTCTTATTTTGTTTTGTTCTGGAGACAAAAAATTACTGATGTCTGCATTGAATAGTTAGCATTGCATGTGGACAATAAGATGAAAGCTTAAAAAAAGGGGGGGGAAAAAAGGAAGATGGAAATATTTTGGAGTCAAATTCTGTCCACTTTCCCCATACAAAGAAACAGAGAGCACAGGCTGGGTAAAACAGTCACAGGCAGGAAAAATAGTGAGGGTGCTACCCAAAGGCTCCCGCTCCTGAGATTTGGACCTGCGTACAAGCTGTATTTGTAAATAAGACAGAGAAAGGTTGTGAACCGGCAGCTTGGCTGTTTTGTCAAAGTACAATGTCAGAGAAACTCTTTCTAAGACAAATTGTAAATAGAAGTGTCACGATGATTGCATGATTGAGCTTCAGAAGTGTCTTGCAATTGTTGGCATTGTCAGAAGACTTTTGAAAGCTTAATTAAAGGCGGTGGCCTGTGTGGCTGTGAAATTTACTTCTCGGGGGGGGGAAATGTAAAAAACATAGGGGATCAAAAAGTTGCTCTAACGCTACTCATGTGGGGATACGGGGAAGAGTCAATAGTTTCTCTGCTTTCCCCGTTGCCTTTTATAAATAACGTTTTTTGAAGAAGCAAACACGTGACACCAGTATCATCCTTTGTACGAGGTAAAGATTGTGTTACTTTCCCTATTCCCTGCTGTTCCAGACAGTTAATGTAAAAATGGCTCTTGATTGGAAACACAAATACGAGTTCACTCAAAGCACAGAAGCAGGGTAGAAAGTTTTCCTCTGCCTCGGCGTGATCCTTCCAGGGGGGCATCAGAGCGTTGCGGTGCCCTGAATCTTTCTGTTTTTTTGTTTCCTGCAAATCAGATCTTCTAGTTTAGAGGATGAGAAATATGTTTTGCATTCTTTCTCCTATTGTACGGGACATTTAATTGTGGAGCTCACCATGGGCTGAAGCATCGCTGCATCCAAAATGCTTGTGGTTGAAGAGGCAGCCCGGCATGCGTTAAACTTCATATAGATCTGAAAAGGCGCACGTTAGCATCACGTGCTGAAAGCTTTGAAAATAATGCGTGTAATAAATGTAAGGCTTTCTGCAGCGAGTCCCAGCAACGAATGCCGGCTGATGGAAACTGAGGCAGGGAGTAAATTAAACACCTTCAAATTAGCCCGGTGGGAGAAATAAAGTCTTCCCTAAACATTCCCATAATTTGGTAATGCCTCTTTTAAAGGGGAGGAGGCCTATTAGCATCACCCCGTTTTGTATATGCAAGCCTCAGCCCACGAGCTCTTTCTTATTTCATTCAAATAATAAAGACGATTAAAGAGGCTTGCGAGGCAGCATCAGGCAACGAGAGTTCAGCCTCCAGTTGTTTGCCTGCACGCATCCTCATTACGGAAATTTTTTGGACAAAATTCCCTTCAAGCTTCGGTCTGTTTTTATATCCAATAGTACCAGCTTTGTGCAATAAAAGGCGTTTAGCATCAAGCTGGACATGGCCTGGCACGTTGCCACTTGGTGGTTTGTGGGTTTTTTTGTTTTGTTTTGTTTTTGTGTTTTTGTTTTGGTTTTTTTTTTTTTTTGTAGCTAATCGCTGAGGATCTCTCGTTACCTTTCTGCTTGTTGTGATTTTGTTCGGGTCGCGGTCCTGCCAGCGATGTCGCGAATCCAAGGAGGTCGTCTTCTCAGCCTGGCAGGCGTCTGAACGCAGCTTCCGTCCAGGAGGCTCTATTTTATGTGTCAGCTTCTGGGATATTGCACAAGTTCATAAAATACGCCGAGCTCATATATTTTAATACATTAAGACCTATGCTTATACTGGTAGCGTGGCCCTAAAATTAACCATTGGTTGGTTGGTTGGTTTTTTTTTCCCCCTGGGCTAATGGACATATTTTATCTCACTTGGTACAAACACAGTAGCTCCAGCCTGCCTCCTGGTAAGGTCGGGCATAGCAGATTTAGGCCCACGATGGCTGATATCAGTACATGCATTGCTGTGATTTATTACATGCTTTTAAAAATAACAGGCACATTAATGGACCCACAAACCACCCGAGCGGTTGGGATGATCTGTTTTCCATTTCATAATGAATTTCCATGAAACTCAGTTTGCTCTTTAGGGCCCCCATCCTCCTGGGTGTGCTTTGCCCTGCCGGACACCGACCGAACAGCACCTGCGCTCTTAAATGCTTGCAGGAGCTGGACCGGCGACTGCGGACCCTCATGGCCAGGCAGACCGAGTGCTCACATTATTCAAACCCTCCTGTGTTAATGACAAACCCATTTTGAAGCCCATAAACATCCTCCCCGTCTTCCTAATCAGGTTTAGTATGCAACGCATCCCGTGCGGGGTTCAGCGAGTTTGTTTCCCAACCTTTATTGGCCAGCTGCACTCGCTGTGCATCTTTAAAACATTTCAGCGAGGCTTTTTGCTCTTCTTCCGTGAGGACTGGTAACTTGGTGGCTGCTCCCCGGCTCATTCTTCATTCGGAGGTGGCATTGCCTCGGGTTGGCAAGGGAAAGGTTTGCGGTGTGGGGTGTGGCGAGGTCAGCCCCGATCCCAGCAGGGAATTTGTGTTCTTCATTTGCCTTTACAATCGGAGCACAGCTACTGTACCTTGGAGCAGCTCTCAGGTGTGAGCTCAGATGGGCACATGTAAATGTGCTGTCAGATGCAACACAGGAATATTAATGTTTCCTCACCACCATGCCGTAATAAAGCTGTACACAGCCAGCTTAATATGCAGCTGGGCTGGGGAATTGTATAAAACTTCGATAGCCTAGCGTGAATGACAGCGGTGGAAAAAAATATTCAATATGCCACAGTTTGCATTCGTGTTTGCCTTTGATGTAAAGCAAAATGAAAACATCCGCTTCTTTCCCTCCTCATTTCGTATAGGTGTTCTTCCTCTGCAAAATTGGCTAGTAAGTAAGGAAAGAAAACAAAATATGGGGCAGGGTGCGGAATTATTTGAAGCACGTTAACGCCAGCCTGCTGGGGATGTAATTTTTCCAAGTACTGGCAAACATTTATTTTTTATATTTGGGATTGTTTGCTTTGCTTTTCATTCTTTTTTAGTATCTGGGTCTGGTCGAAACAAAGAAAATAGTCACCACAAACAGGGGCTGGAGCTCCCTTTGCCCCCGGCTGCAGGCACAGCCCAGGCTGTACATCCTCTTCACAGAGGTTGCATTTGCATCTTCTTCTGGGTTCAAATCTTCAGCTCCGTCCAAAGGTGTCTGTTTTTCAGCACGGCTATGTTAGAGGATTTCTAATAATGTGCTCATTTAACTGAATCAACAGCTGTCAGGAGCGGGTGTAGTAAATCCACAAAATGCACAAAGAAAAATACATACGTTTCCTGAAACAAAACACTTGAAACAAATTGGCTGCCAAAAAAAGCTGCTGAATTCTGGGTTTGCAGACAGTGCACCAAAGTGTTTCTTCTCTCTGCTCTCCCCAGAGACCTCTCCCCACTTGCCTGCTGCAATTCTGCTGGAACTTTGTACCTGAACAGGTTGCTGTTAAAAAAACCCCACCGCTTTCCCCTATTTGATGAGTATGGAGCTCAGCTCGAGCTTAGATTTTTGTGTTTCGCACTAAATAAGTAGCTAAACCACCGAGACTGGAGCAAGAAGCAAAAACCAAATAACTGCATTACCGTCAAGGAAATGAGGCTTAATATCCCTGTGAAATAGCTGTCGAGGAGAAGCAGTGCTTCAACTCTGCCCTTCCAGGTAGGCGTTGTCAGGGTGGTGCTGAGGTCTGAAGCAGCTTCGGAGGGTGCTGAATTCGCGCCGGAGCGGGTGCTGGTGGAGGGAGACCTGGGGAGCTGTGGTCAGTCAAAACCAAGGCGTCTCTGCTTCTATCCTCTCCCTGCTTTGCATAAGTGCTGAACAATTACACCTACAATTTGATCTTAGCTTCAGATAGAAAAACCTCTGCCTAAATAAACAATGGAATTACTGCTGAACAACAAAGGCTTAAAGAAGAGCCCTGCCTTCAGTGGTGTTATTATTATTGTTGTGGATATTGTTGTTGTTATTATTATTATTATTATTATTATTATTATTATTATTATTACTACTACAACTACTACTATTACTATAACTATTACCTTTTTTAAATAAACACACATTACAGTGCCTCACTCCTTAGGAAGTAAGGAGTTTAATTTTTCATTCATTGCTCACTTAATTGATTTAGCAGGCAGCAAAATATAAAAGGCAAAAATAAAAATGTCCCCCCCCCCCCTCCAAATTCACAGCAATTAATTTGTCACCCAACGTTACTTTGCTACAGCATCACAGCTGTTTTTTTTTTTTTTCGGACATTGCGTGAATCATCTGGGATTCGTTGCATTTTAGCTACTGAATTCATTCTTTCTGGAGTATCAGCAAAACTGTCGTGCTTCAGCCAGGGCACGGCAAGTGCGTGGAGCATTTACTGCATGAGGGTGGCCAGAGGCTTTTTGCTGTGTTTTCTGTATTATCAATGCTGATTTTCATATTTAGGAAATAGTTGTTGTGGAAAGAGAAACAGTAGTTAGGGAGCCTTGCTCTCTTCGAGGAGGTAAAACACAGTGGGATGCATTTGGAAAAAGAGCGTATTGCCTCCCGAAAGATTATTTAGAGGCTGTATTATTTTGTGATAAACTGTAAACTGTCCTGCGTTAAATTTGTGTTACATTAGAAAAAATCAATAAGGAAAAATTAAATTCTGATAAAGATACTCTTGGATCTTTGAAAACAACTGCTGTCCTTTTAACTAAAACATTTGAGGAGCTTCAAAGAGTATGTATTTCTTCTGATCTTAAAGCTGTGTGACTGGTAGCAGGGAAAAAAAAAATCTTATTCTACATACAAGTGGATTGCTTAACAAGTCAGCACAGACACATACTTGTTTGTACAATAGAGATAAAAATTCCTGTATAAAAATAATTCAGTTGCTGACAGCAGGCATTGTGCTGGGGCTGCCTCTTTTGTGTTGGCCGGGGGTCAGGGACCACGGCTCCCACTTTCTGCCGGGGGGAGGCTGTCACGATTGCTTGCTGGAGCCTGGAAATAAGTTAATTGCTTTATTTTGAGGAATACTCAGAGCCCAGTGGTGTGTTTTTTACGTCCGTGTGCCGTCTCCGGAAGTGGTGAAAGAAGCGGGGGAAAAAATCTCCTAATGGGGGAGATGACCTGAAGGCAGTTTGGGAGATGTGGCCTCCAAGAGCTCGGCAACCCGGCGGTAGTTTCTAAACTTTTGTTTTTAATCTAATCCTGATTTATGCTGTCACATCTCGTATCGGCCCTTGATGAACTCTCCTGTGAAGTAATGTTGGTGTCAGGGGCAATCGGTCAAAACCGGGGACTTGTGGCCGATACAGATGTTTGCCGGTGTGGCTTTTGTGGTGCCGGGTCCTATTCTGTCTAATAAATGTTTAAAAACATGGGGCGTTAACACAGCCCCGGGCATCCTCTTTTTTGCTCTGCAGGGGCGCAGGTAAGATCAGCCATGAGGTTGGGGA
>VZTQ01007493.1:670655-718155 GCA_013400755.1 Pelecanoides urinatrix | reverse complement strand
GAAATCTAATGGATAATTTACTATATGAAAATGACAAAAAAGTAAGTGTTCGTGTTTTGCGCCGGGCACGGGGAGGAGAACGCCCAGGTTACCTATGAGGTGAAGGAAAACCCGCTTGTACCATCTCCCACGGGCAAAGATGGGGGTAAATCGCTGGAGGAGTTCAGAGCAAACTCTCTGTAATCAATTGGAGTTTTACAACACAGGTGAAAGCGAAGCACTCGCTTTGTTTGGAAGCCTTGTTTATTTTTTCTTGAGCCATATTTACTTTTCTAATTGCCAGAAAGCAGACTCAGGAAAAAAAGTTCTCTGCACAAGGCAAGGGGTAGTATTTTTAGAAATAAATGTGTCCTGGACTTGCTGCCCTATGCTACAGATAGTATTCACACTGATGCCTTGCCTGGCAAAAAGACCTTCTATTCTAGTTGCTTAAATAATGTACCAGATTAAATTCAGTGCATTGGTTTGGCTGGATATATTTTTAGATAGTTCAGAAGTGTATAAATACCAAATCCACATATAATTCCATACACATCTAAAGGAAAATGTTCCACTTAAAAATTTGATGTTAGATTGGTCTTTTAAGAAATGATTTGTTAATCTCATTTCCTTTCCCCCCTGCTTCCCACTCCTGGAATATTGTGTATTCCTTTCCGTAATTTTTTTAAATAGCCGTTTGAGGTAACGTATAGACACAAAAACGTTCTCTCATTTGCTCCCCCCCCCTCCCCGCCCCCCGTGCTGTTTTCAATGTACTAAAAGAGGAAAAAATATCCAAGGCAAACCCACATAACTGTAGCAAACTGTTTCTGAGCAAGTCATAATAATGAACAACACATGATCTGAAATGTGATCAGCAAACATATACTTATGCCAAGGAATTTTTGCCATTCACATACCAAGGTTCTGTAAATCAGTAAACCGCGGCGGAGGAGCCCCTGGCACGGCGAGGGGAGGAGCTGGAGCAGGAGCAGGAGCAGGATGCGCCGCCCCAGCAGAGCCCTCTTGTTCACAGAGCAGGGAATGGGAACAAGTTTTCTGTCTTCCACCTTCCTCCTCTCCCTCCCTGTCCATGCACCAAAACATAAAACCAAGGAGCAGACCTTTGAAGAGTAAGAGTGCAGTCTGAGATATCTTCAAAGGCAAAAGCAGGCAAATAAGTAGCAAAGGAATGAAATTTCATTGCAACATGTTTTATGGGATTTTTTTTTTTCCTCCTTCTCTCCCCCCCTCCCAATCTTACACAGAACCAAAATGTAAATTACTTTCTGGTCCTAATTGGATTTAATTATTTCTTTAGGAGAGGATGGGTGGGAGGGGGTGGGAATGGCACACAGCTGTCCTAACAAAACAAAGGAGCCAGAAAAACCTTACTTTCCCCCATGTTGGCTAATAAATGGTGCAGAGGATCTTAGTGCTGGCAAGCAAATGGAGTGCTGTGTAGACCTGGGGAAGGGGTAAGAGCTGCCTGCAGCCAGGAACATTAGGAGAGGCCACGCTAGCTGTTACGAAGTGCACCTTAAATGGCAATTGGTGGTTTCCTATTAATTTCTATAACTGCTCTGTTTTTTAGAGTGTCCAGCCTGGCCCTTCACTTGACCTAAATCGCCTTGCCCGGGTGGCTTGGCCCCGCGGCAAGACCCAACCTCAATATTGGGCTGTGAATCCTGCTGTTGCCTGAGAAGCACCAGCCTCCCCGGGGTGCTGGTGGGAGGGACAGGGAGCAGCTTTGGGTCCCCAGCGCTCAGTGGGGTGTTCCCTGTGCGATTAGGGTCTCCCTGCCGGAAAGGGAGCTGCCTGTGCCCCCTGGCCGGGGTGTGGGGTGCTCGGGCAATGGCAGCGAGGTCCAGGTGAGCTGATGCTGCTTCGCAGGTTGATGGCACGTTGCACCCGTGGATCTCAAAGCGCTTTACAAGCTTTAATGAATGTGACCACTAACATGATTTATAGTGCGATTCATTATTGGTATTGGAGGGACTGTATTCTTATTTTGTCATTTGCTGTTAAAATTAATACACTCCATGCTGGCTATAAAAGTGTATTTGCATTTAATTGCAAGTCAGAATGAATTAGTGGATATGATTTAAACCTGAACTTCCTCCTTAAAAAGAAGTCTTTGGTAGGGAAGGAAAAATCAAGCTCCGTGCTGGATTTCTTTGGTGGATGTAGGGATGGAGAGAGGAGTCGGGGCGGGGGCTCAGCTCCTTTTTTTAATTCTTGAGGTTGTTTTCAGCGAGAAATGCCTTTGCCAGGAGGGGCTTAGGCAAAGTGGTCAAGCACATCTGCTCCTGGGAAGGTAGGGAAGAAAAGAGGTTACTGGTAATAGGGCAGCAGCACAAAGGGAAAATTGTACACTGGAAGCATTAGTCTCCTCCGCGGTGGTGTGGCCAGACTGGTTTAGCAGACAGGATGATAGATTGCTTTGTCAAGGGTCCCAGGGTGTGCCCTGAACTTGAAGCACTTTGTTTATCTTGAATAGAAAGGGAAAAGCACAGACATAATCGATGTCTAGTTTTTTTTAGGGGGGAGGAAGAGGTAGAGGAGGGAGCTGGGGGGGAGGCAGTGGGGGGAGGCCCTGGCTGTGGCTCTCCATTAACAGATGAACTTGGCTGAAGTCCAGAGTTTGATGAGAGTCACAGCCCCGGAGCCGGCCAGCCTTTTCAATAATTTTCTTTTTTTTTTTTTTTTTTTAATACCTGCTGACTGTACATCAAATGTTCCCAGGTCTTTTGGCTAAAGGCAAGAACGGGGGGGAAGACACAGCTCCATTTTTTTCCCTCTGAACCAGTTGAGACCAGTCCCTTGGCCACGCACGCAGGTTCTATCATCTTTCCTGGCTTGCTGTTGGGGAAAAAAGAGTTGTCGCTGTGCCAGTAACCTGAGGGCCCAGGACAAAAAAAAAACACCACACACACACAAAAAAAGGGGGTGTTTGGTGTTCTGAGAGGCAAATTAAACTCCAAGAGTGTGTGGGAGCAGGAGGGGCGTGCATGTGTCTGGGCGATTTCAGAAATAGCAGGAGTTAAATTCAGGGGTAAAAAGTATCTGTAAGGCAATCCCTGCCTGGCTGGGGAGGGCAAAACCAGGGGACGGGCTGAGCGCAGGTCCGCAGCCTGTGAACGACAGTACCTTTACATGGTGGCTCCCACCCATTTAAAAAACTTTATGAGAAAAAAAATTAAATTGACCCCCTAGCGCAGACCTGTACTTGGTGCGAAGGTGGCTGCACTTCCAGCCTCTACGCAAAATTTTGCCGGGCCATGCATGACGTCAAGGTGCTTTCTTGTAACGCTGGGGTGGTGAGAATAAAGACAAATCGGGGATCTTTACTGCATTACTGTTGTTTTTTCTTAAAGTTCCTTGCTTTGCAAGAGGCAGATTTGGCAGGGACGTAGTGAACGGGGCTGCGGTGGATGCTACCTTGGAGCTCGCGGCGTGGGTCAGAGCTTCCCAAGGGCACCTGGCTGGGGGCATAGGTGACCCCAGTGCGCCCACGAGTCAGCAACATGGTCTGAATTCAGGGTTGTCTCGCCTTTTTTTTTTTTTTGGTTTGCGATTATGCTGTCTGTTTCTGACAGTTGTTCAGCTACTTACCAGTCTTGGCAGGAGGCTGAGCCTGTAACATCCTGACATTTTTGCTTTTTAACAGGCCAGTCTCATCGTGCTGGAACAAACAGCAGCTTAACTGTGTTTCACTCTAGCTGATTTGAATAACGCATACTCTGGTCAAACAAGAAACTCCTCAAAGGAAGATCTCGGCACCTTGTTTTCCGTCCTGCTGACACCAGGTGGATTTCAAAATGCGCAGAAAGGGCATAGCTGGGAAAACACAGGCTCCCCGCTGCCGCAAAGGGTGGCATTTTCAGAGACACGGAGGGTAGGTAGGAGCGGGTCACTTGTCTGTCCTGTGCCCCTTCGATGGGCTCCCAGCATCACACCTCGCCGGGAATTGGGAGGTTTGCTTGGGGCTTGCAGCTCTATCTCACATGGCCGACCCTGCTGGAAAGGGGGTGGGCGCAGGGATGGCCTTTGCTGGCAAAAGCTTCGCCTGTGTGTGGGGCATCCAGGTCTGTGAGTCCTCGTTTTTGAGGAGGCTGGGATTTTCAAACCACGGCGATTTGAAAATCCCAGCCGTGTTTCCTCTCCTTCCCCTTTGCATTTTTAGCTAGCAGGTGATGCCATGCAGCGCACTGAGCTCTGCTCTGTGGGAGGAAAGTACAAAGGCTGGGAAGAGGCTGTGAGATATGGCTCCACGGTGTTGGGTGCCAGGACTCTGGGTCTGGAAGTCTCCCTCCTGAAACTGGTTCTTCCCTTGCTCTCCGTGTTGCGTGTCAAACCGTAACTGGTTTGATTGTGAACTTCCCAGAGACTTGGCACCCTTGTATTTTTTCCCAGGCGTTTGCCTACGCATGTGCACGGCTCCCCTGTGTAGTGCCTGCACAGGACTCCCTGTTATCTGCTGATCGTGGTGTTTACCTCTATGGCACCCATTACGTGAGGACCTGAGTGCTTCGGAGATGTTAATGAATACACCCTCGCAATACCGGGGCGAGATAGGCAACTACTGTTTTACAGCACGGCACAGGTGGGGTGACTCGCCCCAGGTAAGGCAGGAAAGCTGTAGTGGAGCGGGATGGAGAGCCCGGTGCCATCCCCGCTGCACTGCCCTTCCTCCCTGCCAGTGGCCGGGCAAAGCTGGGAAGTAAAGGCAAGACATGGTCACATCTTCAAACTGACCTGCTCTTTGCCAAGACCTTTCTCCCTGTGAGGGTCTACCCCACTTCTCTGGCCACTTCACCTCTCGCCCCGTGTTGGAGCTCTGTGGAGGTGGAGGCACTTGGTTTGGGGGGTGCGTGCTTGGCTGCGGTTGTGCAATGCCCCGTCCCTCGGGGGAAATTCACGTCTTCAGGGAGGTAGCGGACTTCGCGGAGGTTCCCTGCATTTGGGTAAATGGCATCCATAGCAAAGGTAGGTTGTATGTCCAAGAGACAAGGCAGTGACCTTTAGGTCAAGTACCTGTGTCTGGAGAGCCCGCGATAAATATTGTACAGTGGGAACAATGGGGCTGTAACAGAGCTGCAACCGAAAAGGCTACGGCCGAGCAGCCAGCTGGCTAAGAGGCTACCAGGGGAGTGGTGTAGTGTTTCTACTTCAAACTGATTGAAACGTCGACTAAAAATCAATGTTGTTGACTAGTGATAATTTACAGTTTTCTCGGTGCTAAGTAGCCGCGTGCGTAAGGATGCGCTTGCCGCGCCGGGATGAGCACCGAGCGGTCCGGGTGCGGCGCTGAATCAGATGCGTTGTAGGTCAGCCCTTTATTTGTTTCATCACGACTTTTACACAGTTGTCATGTAATTTATGGCTGCTTTCACGTTGTCAAACATTTTCATTGCGGCTTCTTCTTAACACACTCCTGACACAAACACGGCTGCTTTAAAGACACTGTATTGTTTCATAATCTGAGAGGAGGACTATAAAACATCAAATTACACTATCTTCAGGCTAATCTAAATGCACTACAGATTGAAATCAGAGCTCATTTGTCCCTGATGCAAATTATTAAGTTCTAATTATAAATATCCATTTAATTATCCCATACATTTTTATTCTGCAGACCCTTCTCAGCAATTCTGTCTGAGATACAGTAGATGTATAGGAGAAAATCTGCAGTAATTAATGTGCATTTCCTAAATAATAAAGAACAAACATGAGCCACTTTGTTAATGGATGACATATCCGCGCACACATTTTTAGCTATCCATGTCGCGGTGTCAGGCACTGAATGCTAATTCAAAAATAAATGGAAAAGAGAAAAATTAAAAGTTTGGGGGTTTATTCCCCCCTTGCCAGTTATCAAAAGAGCTGAGTCGATCAGTGCCTTGTGCCCTCCCCAAACCTTGGCCTGTGCGAGGGACGAAGGTGGCTTGGGGGAGCACGGTGTCGTGTCCCCGGCCCCCGTCTTGTGGAGGTGCTCGTCCTGAAGCCTCCTCGTACTGGAAGCCCCACAAACCCAGATGTGTCTTGGAGCAAAACAAACTGAGGGTGCTGCTTTCTGCCATGCCAACCTCTTCAACTTTTTGGTTTCATGCCCAACAGCAGCCGAGCAGGTTACAAAAGCCCCTCTCGAGTAGCAGTAGAGGATGCTTGCAGTCCCCTCCCTGCTTCTGCGCCCGTGCAAAACCCGAGGGCAGGGGCAGGCGTGGAGGAAAGCATCTGCTGGGGCCGATCCTGCTTGGAGTTACCCCGTGTGTAAATCCCGAGCAGCTCCCCTGTAGCCAGGAGAGTCACTTGGTAGGCACGGCAGCGTAGAGGAGCTTGGGATCAAGCCTCTTACGGTTATTTATGTTCAGATTAACAGAGAGACACATTTAACATCCACTGAAGTCTAGGAAAAAACTCGGAGAACGTGGCAGGCATCGACTTGAGCCCGAATGCAAGTGATGTCTGTCAAAAATCGCCAGAGGAGCGCGTGTGCGGGTGCGTGTGTGCATGTACCCATATACATATATGGGGTAAAAATCTGACTGCACGGCAGTTAATGTGAGCATTACCACAGGCTTCATTGCACTCCGTATTTTTACCCATATTTGCATCTGCTTTCTGGGTGATAGAGTAGGCTTTCTGGAAAGGATACTTGTATATGGTATCAGTAATTATAAACAAAAATTAGCTTTGAATTTTCTCAGACATATATTCCACTAAAGCTCCATTCATTTCATCAGTTAAGAAGATGAGGGACTGCAGCAGTGTCCTCAATTCTCAAGTAACTTTGTCCTTACTTATTATAATCATTTTATCTCAAACTTTGTCCTAGAGTCACAGGGCACTAGGAAGGAAATCATAAAAGTGGAAAAAGTGCTGGTAGGAGCCTAAGGACCTTTATATTAAGGAACTAAACCAAACTCAAGCCTGATTTCCTAAATAAAAGAATAATTATCTTGGCTTTTCTAAAGGCAGTGTCATTTTTTGAAAGATTAGCCTGTCTTTTTTTTTTTTCTTTCTTCTTTTTTCAGCTTGCATCACCGTTATTGTACTGCTTTGAAACATGGTTTTTATTGCGATTCCTCTGTAGCGCATTCACCATGCAGATGAGATCCTGTTTGAGATTTTGCATCTCATCATATCTATTATGCAGAAACTTAAACTACAGCCTAACCTAGCAGTCAAATGGTGAGCAAGCCACGCCGCAGGCGCGCGAGTGCTTTAATTCCTGCATGATCTGCTTTTACCTGAGCAGCTGAGCATGTCTCTCTGCTCATGTAGTTATTGTCCCGAGTAGAAAGTAAGCTACATATCCCATCACCTATACTAGCATTTCATAGCTCAATAGTCTTTATCTATTATTATTATTATTATTACTATTATTATATCCTACAAAGGCATCGGTCATTGTATCGCTAATGTATGGTAGGGTGCTCTGGCTAGGACAGGCTCCGCTTGCTAATGGGGTCACTCATGTCAGGGTGTGATGTATGGATTATGTTTACTGTGGCATGTTTTGTTTGTGAGCGAGGCTGTGGGAGTGGGGCAGATGATGAATGAAGATACTCCACGGTTTCACACTCGTCCCTGTGGTCGCAAGTCTCCAATACAATAAAGAGCTTCTTGTGATGGAGAGGTATTTATGTGCCCATAGCAGACTAAAAGCGTTAGGTCTGTGGCTGAAGTTGAAGGTGTGATAGTCCATCACTTCGGTATTTTCGGTTAAAGCTCTTGTGTGACCCAGATAAACGCTTGGAATTTGTTGTGAAAATGTGGGAAGTATGTGAACCATCCAGTTAAATAATTTGTGTGAAATATTGGTCTGTTTTCCATCTTTGGGCCTCCACACGTCAGCTGGGTGATCTTCATCGCCAAACCACAAATAGCCAAATAGGTGTGTGCGCGTGTGCTATTGGGGACCCCAGTGATGAATGCCTTACCCTCCAAAGTGCAAATAAAACATTAATTCTCTTAAAAATCAAGGTTGCCTGTGTGCCTTCACACCTCGATTGGGCAAACGGGCTGCAGAGGTGGGAGTCACGGGCATGGCAAGGATGGCCTTTGCCCAACGGGTGGCTGGCTCGTTGCTGCCGTGGCAAAAGTATGCTCAGAGCTTCTCGCTGGTTTCTCCGGTGGGTCCTGCTTTCCTTTCCCCCCTCAGTGCATCTGCTTAAATGGACAACCATGGTCTGTACGCAGGTTCTTCTTGCTTATTTTATCTCTTGAAAGAGATGGAGTCCAACAAGCTTTTACCCACTGAGTCTATAGAGAAAACGGCCAGGCAATTTTGTTTCAATCTAGGCATCTCTCCGGAGCGCTAGTTCCAGAGACTGATCAATAGGTTTTATTGTAGACCTCACTGTCTCTAAAAGCACCGTGACCTTATCCCATCTAAAAATAGCGTTTGCTCTTGCTGCCTGCAGAACCTTGACCTGTGAAAACCCATTTGGAGCATAACTGACACGTGCAGTCAGCTGTGCATCCAAGACCCTTGCACGCCCCGAGAGGAAGCTCCCCATGCTCCTTGTAGCCCTTGTTGGGAGGAAGGAGAGAGGGAGGGGTGCGGGGGTGGATGAGGTGTCCTGCTCCCTAGGGAATCTTAGGGTGGACGAGGGCTCGTCTTGGCCAGGTCCTGAGCAAGCGCTGCTCCAGCTGTGGGCAGCACGGGCAGTGGGAAGTGAGCACCTCCGAGCATCTGTCCCCTTCTTTTGGGAAGAGCCTTGCACACAAGCCCGAATACATGTTCACACCAGCACCATGTGCCAAGAGCACCCCTTCTGTAAGACGTGGCTTTGCTGTTTCTACTGGGAGAGTTGCTGAGCCGGGGCTCAGTGCTTTGGGAAGCGCTGCTGTGGAAATCGTGCTCTCCTTTTCTTCTAAACTGCTCTTCTTAAGATTGGACAAAAGAAGATCACCTAAGTTAAACCAGTTCCTGGTCAGTGGCTGCGTTTTATTCATTAAGGCACTTCCCAAGGGCAGGGTGAAGAGGAAGAGCTTGGCGTGGATTTTGGTGACCTACTGATGCACCGGAGGGGTTTGAAGTAGCCACCAGGTACTTACTGCCTACGGCAACGTCTGGCAGAGAGGAGTGCCCTTGCACACCTGCATCCTCCACCAGAAAGGGCTTGTTTGGTGTTTTCCATGCAAATGAAGAGATGTGGGAGAAGAGGAGCCTGGAGACCCTGCTGGCCCTTCCTCCCCGCTGCAGCTGGGCTGCCTGGCAAGGGTTAACCAGCCTCCCTGGTGAGCAAGGTCTGGTGCCGAGCCTCTGGGAGATGAAAAGGGAAGCGAGCTATGATTGCAGAGCTGTAAAAGGTGGCATTTTGTTCTCCTCCTAACAAAAGCCAGGACTATTGTTGCCTCCAAGCTTGAAAGAGAGGTCACCGGTGGTATTAATGCAGCTAATCACATAAGAGGCTGGGTGGGCTCGGCGCATGGCGTCTGCTGCTGGCGGGGCTGAGACCGGCCACCCCAGACTGTTCCCAGGCACAGGTTCCTCTTTGGTTACACAAAATGTCTGCTCCCGCTCTCCTAATGCGTAGGCTATTATTAGCCGGTGTCACTCAGTTATCTGAGAGTGGCGCTTTTAGCTGCCATCTAAGTGCCTGACACTTGGGTTTACAGCAGATTAAATTAAATTTTAGGCTGATTTGGCTTTACTGGGTATAGACAAAAGGAGCAGCTGCCGTGGAAATGTAATCTGGCACCAGCGAGAATGGGAAGCCCTGGCTGGTCTTCCCCTCTGCCCAGGCTTGGAGGGTCTCAACATGTGGGTGACTGTTTGGGAGCGGGTACCTAAACCACCATCCCTTGGAGAGTGGGCACCCATGTCCCCAGCTCAGTGCCAGGCTATGTTGCTACCAGCCAAAGTGCGTTGAGATGGAGAGTGTTTAGATGTGACCAGCTGGAAGTGCGCACGTCAAACCAGCGCTTATTTTTAGAGTGCCTGTCCAAATGCTGTAGTGCAAAGCTCATGATAAATATTATTTACTTATTGATGGGTCTGTTGGTGCAATCCATTCCTTAGGCTCCTGCCTTTTTTATTTTTGGCTAAAAAGCAGCATGCCTACAAGAAAATTCTGCCCAAGTTTATTCTGCTCTAAAAGTGGATGAGGTCAAGGCTAGGTCCAGAAATTTGTCAGAGATACGACTGCCTTAATTGCCAACTGTTGCTGCAGGTGGGTGGCACAAGGGAGGGTCATCCCGAGGGGAGGTGTGGGGGGAAAAGAGTTCAAAAACAGCATCTGTGTCGGAGACCGGGTTCTTCTGGGCCAGTTACGGGTGGAAAAAAGAGCTGGTAGGAGACCTCTCCCCGATATCTGCTGCTTGAAGGGCATTCTTAGACATCAGATCTAATACCGCTTCTATCTGTAAAGTTAGATTGATAGGAATCAAAGACACCTCGCAAGATTAAGATGTAGCTGGCCCTGCTCCAAAACTGCTTTCTCAATAACCTTCCTCAAGAAAGGAAGGGTAGCGGCAGGCCAGTAGTCGGCAAGGCTGTTCGTGTCAAGAGATATTTTTCTCTTCAGCAGGATGACGCTGTTCCGGGGCGGCTGGCGCCTTGCCCTCCTGAAGTGAGGCATCAGACCAGTCATCGCCCTAAAAACCTGAGGCGGTGGGCTTCGCAGTGCAGGAGAGCAAGGTTCAGCCCAGAGCTGGTGGGAGCAGCCGCTCCGCACGTTGCGTTGAGTCAAGCTGGGTGGAACTAGCAGAAAAAAGCAGATGTTACAAAAGGTAATCACTGGATTAAAACGCAGTCCCCCTCTTGAATTTATTGGCATCTTTTCTTATGGCTTTGGGTTCAATGACTGGCATAAGCAAACGTCACTTTTCCTGCATATCTTGGTATCAGCTGGCATGCGGCTCTGGCAGGCTGGCCTGCTTCCCCTTGAATCCTGCACCCCGTTTGTCACCGTCCTTCCCATTTAATTGCCTCCCGGCTTGAGAGAGTCTCTCCAGCTGTGGTTTGTGTGCAGGGTGCATTTCAGGGGAACATGCACAGGTGCTATATGGGCGTCTCTACACCTATGGAAGGAGATATGGTCTTGGAGGCTCTGGAACCAAGGTTTTCACGGGCAAAGCGGAAAACACCTCTTCGGTTTCTCTGCCCAGCCCCGCTTTTGGGTTTGAGCTGGATAACCCTGATTATCACATTAAATTCACCGCCTTTCAATATGAGGTCAGGACGGCGGTGGGAGAAGGGATGGAGCTGTGATGCAGGTGCCGTGCAAGCCTTGGCGCAGGAGGCTGGTTGCCCCTTGCAGCCCCTGGCAAGTTGAAGACCTCCTTGAGCAGCCCACAGGAACGTGCAGTGAGTCCAACCAAGTTTTGGTCCTGGCGCTTGCCCTCATTCCCTGGGGGACTTTGGGAGAATCACAAGTAATTCAGCTCAATGTGGTTTGTTTAGTTGCAGGAGTAGGATTCGGTCTCTTAATTTCAGTACATGACAGTGTGTTCATCTGAAAAATGAGAACCTTTTCTGGGCAGGTAACATATTTGCTGGAAAGTGTGATTGGGTGAATTTAGGTACAGCTTTGGCTGGCAAGAAAAGAAGAGAAATTCAGAAAACTTTTGGACACTGAACTAAAATCTAAACTTTTTTCATTTCATTTCCATGCAGTTTTTCCCTCTGAATTTTCTGTTTGGAAACCAAATGGAAAATCTGTTTTATGTCTTGCACTAATTAGGATATGGACCTCCCCTGGAGGGGGTTAGGTTTAAATTATTAATGACTGCGCAACGGTTTGACAGCCCCCATTGAAAAATAGTTATCTGCTTGCCTTGTCTTATTTAGAGTTTTGTTTAGTGTTGTGGCAGGATCGATTGCCCTGTGCAGGTCTGAGGTTTCGTATGGATTTCTGGGCGTATCTATAGGTATACCTCAGCTATGTGTTTTGCCAATAGGAGTTTTGCAACAAGTGGATAATGTGTTTTAATCATCCTGACTGACTGACGGTAGTGTGGCTTTAAAATGTATGTTGTTGGTATGGAAAGCCCTCCTTGCCCATGGTATTTTGCGAGTCTGGGAGTTAGGAGGAGGATTTTACCGCGTGCTGACTGTGCCGCTCTCCGTCTTGATGGGGATGTCCAGCACATCTGCCAAGGAGCTGTGTTGGCCTGGCTTTGGGGAGGGTGGTGGCTGCTGCTCTTTCTAAGAACCTCTTGGAAACCCTGTTTTTGATTCCATAACCCTCAAATTTACATTGGTCATTGGGGCTGCAGTATGTACATAACCCAGTCAAATTTGAATTGTGTTTGTATAATTAACATCTCATGCCGGATAGGAGAAAAAGTGAAGTGTTTCTTTAAATTAAGAAAAATCTGCAATTATTTTCTTCTACATGTTGAAATTGGAGAGAAAGGCATCTCCTTGAATTTTATTCTTCATATAATTTGTTTTTGCTGTTGTTTCAGAATAATTTAGTAATGTATTTGTTAGGAACTGGCAGCATCTGCTAATTTTCAGAGCTATCATGATGATGGTAACATAAAAACTTGAGGCGAGAAGTGGGGCCAACACCTTATTTGCAAGCATTCACATTTATTTTGGTGCTAACGCCACTCTGCTAGCAAAGGAATACAGTGTTCAGCACAATGAGAATATGAAAATTGGCCCTAAGCAATCGTTTCTGCTGCGTTGGGGTCAGATTGCGGAGCCCTTACTCATCCCGGTAAGTATTTATTAACCTTCGGAGAACAATGGCTGTAATGAGATTACCTGGGTAAGTGCTTATCCCGTCGGGAAGGAAGTTGCGGAGCCTGGACCCACTCTTATTTTAGGAGAGATAAGGAGGGCTTTTTGCTCCGCGGGTTGCTTTCCTGCCTGTGCTGGCTCAGGGGAAGGTGCCCGGCTGAGCTGGAGGGCAGCGCCACGGACCCCAGCCCGGGCTGGCCAGGAGTTAAGGCCCTTTGAAGCGGTGGTTTAGCTGTGCGTTGTCTTTCCTGGATTAGCCACGCTGAGAAGGGAAAAAAGAAAAAAAAAAAAAAAAGTCAGTGTTTGAGTGACGTGAACAAAGTAATTGACTATCAGTATCAAGAATTACTGCACAACCATGCAGGGGACAAGTCAGAACATACCTTGACAAAACCCTGTAACAAAGGGCTGCTCAAACACACCCTTGAGTCTAGGGAGCTGTAAATTGAGCTTCAATTCCAATGAAATACTTTTAGGCTTTGTGTACGTTTTTGTATCTACTCGCAGCAATTGAGTGCCACACAGGAGGTGATTGAAGTCTCCAAAAAGAAGCAGCAAGCACCATGCTCTGCCGAGCACCGAGATCAGCAGTTCGTATCAGTCCACGGCAAAGTGGCTTTAGTCTTCACAAATCGCACGGGATTTCTCTGATTCCCACCTCGTTTTCCCATCCAGCTGTCTGTACTTTTCTAAAAATTTGGGGAGGTGAAACAGCTCCTCGATAATCTTTTAGTTGCTGTTTTTCTCACAAGGGAGAAAGAAAGAGGGGAACCTTGTACCCTGCCAAGTGAATGCAATGATCTTTCTATGAGCAGCTCCACACCCATTTCTTCCTACAGGTTAGAGACACATTTTTGGCACTGGACACGGTAAGCGTTCCAACATGTTTTTAATCTGCAGCTCTCACGTCTTTAAATGTCTGGTGTTGTGGCTCTGGTTGTGTGCACATATTTCAAAGTACCCAAGTAGTGCAAAACGCAAAATGTGGGTAAAATACGGTGACATGAATTTAATCTGTTGGTAGGAGTTTGTTCGGTGTTTGTTCTGCCTGTCCTTCAGTGATGCTTTCTATGTCCTCAGCTTTTTCCTTGCGATACTAGATGCCTCTTCTGGATTTCTGGGCATGTAGCGAAAGACTAGTGATAGCACCCTGCTATTCCTAAATGCTGAAAGCCGTCAACTGCCTTTGCTAGGCATGCAAAGTCAAATGCCTTCAATTGTTCACTTTCTAACCAGTGTGCACTTAAATGATGAAACGTGGTGCCAAAATCCACCAAACTTTCTGTTGACTTGGGTTTTGGATCAGGCTCCAAATTCTGATTTCATTCCTTCCCCATTTGCTGGTGATGTTGAGCATGCCAGTTTATTTTTCCCCCCTTCTCTCCAGATGGCATTGCCACAGCCCAAAATCAACCAGCCTCTTGATTTCTCAGATGCTTTTTCTCATGGGCAGAGCTGTAGGAGCAAATGCCCGTGGCAGGACCTCCCAGGTCACTGGTACAAGCTGCAGCCGTCACATGATGCCATTGACGTCCAGAGATGCTGAGATGGCTGCATCTCGCCTCGTTTTGTGTTTTACTCAAATATGCTGAGACGAGAACAGTGCCCGTGGTGGAATGGCGGTGGGGAGGAGGGAGGAGGAGATAGATGATCCCTCTCTTGTTCTGGAAAGATTCAGCGGTTGCCCTTGGTCCTTTCACCTCTGCGGGGCCATGTAAGGGTTACAGCATTTTAGACATTTCCCAAAGTGTCAACGTTTGGAGCACCATTATGAAGAGACTAGATGAATGACCAAAATGTAGGGGCAAAATAAATTAGGCAGTTCACAAGCTGCAAACAACTCATTTGTGGGGAATAACGAAAGCTTGTGGTTGCGAGGCAGTCCCTTCTACAGTCCATTGCAGCGATGTTTATAAATCAGGGTAAGAAAACGGGAACCCTTATTAGGCCTGTGTGACATTAAAAGCGCATTTAGCTGCAACGTGTAACACTGGCTGCTATAAAATCAGATGGTTGCTCGAACTACACTGCAGATCGCTTGGAGATGACAGCAAGGTTGTGCCTTCGGGACTGGGTCAAACCCTCCTCGGGTATCGCGTTTCCCGTTCTGCAGAGAGGGGCTATTTGGCTCCGTAGGTTCAAGCTGTGTTTTTTCCCATTTGTGGCTCTCTCTAGTTCTGCCTCCTGAGGCGTTGCTCCTTCCTCCTCTCCCTGCCCTCCACTCCCTCGGGATAGCGGCTGTGGTACTTGGCACGTCCCCTTCAAGCACTGCTGCCTCCCATCCCCTATGCACAGGCTGCCCATCACCTCGTCCGTAGGGTCCCTGGTCGTGCTGAAACCCTGCTGGTTATCTGCTTCATCCATCGCATGCAGGGAAACCTAACTGGCTGGTGTAGGTGCTTGTAAGTGAGCAGTATTATATTACCCCACATAAATGTCACATTAATGGAGCATTATAACCAAAAGATGCTCGTAGATCACTCTAAACCATTTTAGGCATCTGTTACGCTTCCGCCACCTGCTCTTCACCCATTCATTTGTGTTTGGCATGGGAAGGACGCTGTCGGTAGAGCCTGGAGAGGACTCGGGGGGGAGGCGAGAGCGGGCCGGCGCGATGGAGCAGCCCACCTCCCCGCTGGGAACTCCACCGGCGTGAAGCCCGGCTCTGTGCTGGCCGTGCCGGAAGAGGCGTAGCAGCGGGGCGCTGGGAGGGCGTGACACGGCTTGGCTTCGAAAGGGTGTTGATAGAAAGTGCTGACTTATCTGAGCTGGCTCAATGCCTTCTGAAAGTCCGGTGTAGGCAAGGGGGGAGCCCGAGCGTCGGCGCAGCCGAAAGCCCACGGTACCTCGTCTGCGACTGCTTTCTAGATCACACCATGTAACACAGCCCGACAAAGGGCCTTTAAATCCTAGTCAAGAAGACAGACAATAGAAGGTCAGAGTTTAAAAGAGAAAGTGTGCCTCAGACTGATGTAATTCCCCTTCTCCCCCCTTTTCTTAGTGTGAATCCTTTGATATTTGAGCAGGGAAATCCTCTTTATCGGGAAACTCCACCTCCTCTTATCTCATACTCCCTCGAAAATGCTATCTGCTCTCCCACCTTTCGTGCCTCCCAACCTGGTTTGCGGTGGAAACCTCCCCGCGCGGGCACGCTGCCCGGTGGGTGCAGCGAGGCTCAGGGCTCGACGCGGGGACTCGCTGTAAGTAAACACCCTCCGGCTAATGACTCCCTTGGGGAGCTGCGCTCACCTGTCATGGTCAGGATCCTGGGAACACGGGCGACTTGCCACAAGAGGCTGAACCTCCAGGTAATGTTGAGATGCCCCGGCTGGTCGTAGCAGTAGCCAGGCTCGGGTCAACTTGGGAGCAACCTTAGAAACGTGGGGGTTTATTTTCCCAATCATGCCCCTCTGCTCAGCCGGTGTTTAGGTGGATCGGAGCAGCCTCCTCCTTGGAGCTGAAGGAGCCCGCAGCTGCAAGAAAAGAGGCAAAAACCCAATTGCAGACCAAGAACAGTGGTGCTGGAGCTTTGCAGAGGATGGAGGTCTGCAGTATGCTGGGCAGGAGTGACCCCATGGGAGGGGAAAAACCCATCAGATATCGTCCTGCCTTCCACCACGTCTCAACCCGTGCTGGAAGAGCCTTTGTCACCTACGTTGCATTTGCTGTCTGATGTACCAGCCACTCACCACTGTGGCATGCAGCACTGCTTGGATGTATGGGGTCTGCAGATGAGGCAACCTCAACCTGTCGTGATGCTGCAGCAGTGGTGACCAAATGACAAGGCAGAGGTGGTGAAGCCTGCCCATGTTTACGTTTCAGCCCAGCAAATCAAGGTCTCCCTCACCTACTTGTACTATAGAGCAATCTTTTTCATAAAAAATATAAAAGTAGCCATGCTGGGTCAGACCAGAAGTCTGGCCAGAGTGGGAGCCCTTGGAAGGAGCAGAAGACATAAAGCAGGCAGGGAATTACCCATCCCTGGCTGTGCTCTCTTGTCTTTCCTCTCCGGCATTGCAGGGTGGGCTGGAGCATCCCTTACTCTCCCTTGAGGTTATACCCATCCCCTCTGGTTACCTGCATATATTTTGCCTGAACTGGGACTTGGGAGGTTGCATTATGTTGACTATTGCATCAGATAAGTTGTGTTTCTTAACCTCCCTGCAATGGGCTCCAGTAAGACTTGTTAGTGCTCTTAATTTGTTATAATAAACAATTGCAAAGTGGGGAAAGGGAATGTCCCTGTGTGTACGCTCAAAGCCGCTGGGTATCTCCACGGAGCTGTGACAGCTCTGGAGACCAAAGAGCTTCTGTTCTCCTGCTCCGTGGAAAATCTGATCAGAGCTTTGACCTGTGCTGTTGGTAGTCACAGAGGACCAGGCTCTTCTTCCACACGAGCAGGTTTTCACCTGGTGTAATTCTGTGGATGTCAGTAGGAGTATTCTCAACGTATGCTCGTGTAAGGCAGCGCCAAGACGTTGGGCACTGGATACCTGTGCAGAAGGAGCCAGTGACTGCTGAGGTGATACCCGAGGAGTTTTGTTCTTTCCGCATCCAGAAGAGTTGGTGAATGATCCATAGTCACACGTAGGGCAAACCTTGGGGTGTAAATCAGATGGGACCGGCCTGGCCAATTTGCACCAGCAGATATTCTAGCCCTGAAGACTCTTCCCCTAAATGAAATGGCAATGGCCACCGAATTTTTCTCCTTTCGCCATTATAATTGACTTTTCAAGTACATTGGATGTTGGCATTCACATTGCTCTCTTTCCTCCCATTGGCCCTCAAACACAAGGAGCTTGGGCAAGAATTCATGGTACTTTTCAGTAACATCTTACCATCTTCCCAGGCTACTCTGTGCTCCTGTGCTTCCAACTTCTCATAGCCTGGAAAACAGCTTGGCTGCAAGAAAGGACTGTGTCCGCGAAATGGTACAGAGTGGAAGGAAATGGTGTCATTAATTGTGCAGCTTATGTAGATTGCAATTCTTACAGCCTTCAGGTCCAACCCAGATTAGCGCTCCTTTAGCTTAAAATAACAAAAAGGGAACTGTCAGAATCAGAGTAAAAATATTAGCATGATGAAACATGTTAACAGGTAGCCATTAGCACTTTATGTCTGCATGAATAGTGTCTTGAAGTGTTTTATCGGTAACAGAGCGGGGAGGATGGGCAGAAAATGGCATTCGTTTTCAAACTGGCACGTTGCTTTAATTGCAGTTTTTTATTGTTGTCGTTTGTCAGGGAAGACATCTTCTCAGTCAGGGTAAGCTCTGAGTGGGGAGGTGGCCTTGGGACAGAGCTGGGTTTCAAGTACAAGTCTTTTGCCAGAGAAAGAGGAAAGGAGCAGATAGTCTGGACAGGACCTGTTATTACTCTTATTTTGCTTTGTGTCAGATACCTGACTCCGAAAGAATTGTGAGGGATAGCTGTAGTGTGGAGCAAAATGTGAGTGTAACGTCCAGGGAGGTGCTGGTGAGTCCAGGTGCATGAGATGCTCCTGCTGCCAAATCACGGAAAAATCACAACACTGAGCTCAGCTCCCGGTTGCACCGATGCTTTGCTGGTTGCCGTTTGACTAATCATCAACGGTTGCTCCAGAGCAGCAGCATCCAGCAGTTGCTTAAGGGAATGGTAGACATTTATTTGCAGAATTAAAAAACAAAAAAAGAAAAAAAGGGGGGGGGGGGGAAGAGGGGGAACTTGCAAATATTTGCATCAGAAATTAATCCTTTTGGGATGTTGATAGTGTTGAGGACTGTGGAGGAAAGGCCATTGTTGCTCCCCACCAAGCAACGGCACGTGCCAGTTGCGATGGCTGGAAGTGGCTCCCGCACCGCTTCAGCTGTGTGGTCTTCCCGAATAACCCCAAGACCTCGTGCAGCCCTCCCCATCTCTATTTCCACCCTCTTTTCCCATGGCACTTCCCCCATCGTGTGGAGTTCTCCGGCATCCCGCTTCTGCCAATGTGGAGGTCCTCAGAAGAAAAAAGATGCATGCCGTCTTTGGCTCCTATGGACCCTTCCCGTTACATCTCTTGAAAAACGTGCCTTGTGGATGTTTTGTTTGTGTCTCAGCAACTGGCAGCCCTTCTTGTTCATGGAAATGTCAGACCCTCCTCATTATTGACTGCGCGGCTGGGTCTGCGTGTCTCACCACTGGTGAGGAGCTGGCCTGGGGCGAAGCCTTTCTTCCACTCACCTCTCTCTGCCTTTTCTCGAGCCCGTGTGTCGATGAACACGAGTTGTCTCCTATTTTTTATTTATACAAGGTTTTATGGGGAAGACAGCCCACCGGCAGTCCATGTTTTCAGTTGGTTCTCCGCGATGAAGAAGGGCTCCACTGCTTTTCTTGGTGATTTTGGGTTTCTCGTGAGGTTTTGCTCATGGGTGCGCATGTGGGCATGGGTCCTGCTGTGGGGAGGGACATCGGTACCCCCAGTGTAGCCTGAAAGCCTTGAAATTCTCTGCCCTCGGTGCAAAATACGCCTTTTGTACATCAACTTTTCATCCTTCCTTCCTTCCTGGAGAAAATATAACAGTGCTGGCAGTCGTAGCATGGTGCCTTGTTCTTTTCTTACGGGAGCACTAGATTAATGGCAAAACCACGGCCTGGACGCTGCTCTACGGTCTCCAAAAAATCTGCTTGTTTGTCCTTCCCTCTCTGCGCTGGTGCAGCCGGTGTGAAGACGGTTCCTACCTTTCTGCTGTATGTTTTCAGGTCACTGAATTCTTGCAAGACAGTAGCGGGGTTTGCACCTGGGCAGCTGAGGGCCTTGGGCGGCTTCGGGGGTCCCATGCCACCCTCCGTCCCAAAGCCATGCACCTGCAGCAGCCGCAAACTAAAATTATATTCCACACACTTCCCCACTTCAGTAGGTTTTAACTTTTTTGTCTCAAATCTAAGCAGCTTTAATCAACATAAACGCTTGTGGTGGGTGTAGGTTGCTGCATTTAATAAAGGGTGAGCTTTTTTACGTTCTTTTTCTTTCTTCTTATCCCTTATTTTGCATTCTGCCGCGCTCAATGAGTGTTTAATCCCTGCCCTTCTGTCTGTTGAGATACTGTTTTTTTAATAGTGCTTGTTTATGACTAAGGTCAAAGACAGTATTTCAGAACAAAAATTAGAGTTAGTTCATAATTGAGTACATATGTATGTTACTGTTTATTTTTGTAGTTTGCTAATTTATTTTTAAATAGCTCGGTTGAGCCAACATGTTTATAGGTCTGTTTATCACATGTCTTGCCAGTCGGAGTGCTAAAAGACACATGCTTTTCAATAGCATAGATCCGAAGTTAAATTAGATAATACCGCCAGGTAGCAATTTAATTACATTAATTGAATGTTTAGGTTGAAATGTAGTTTTGCAAAGGCTATAATGGAATACATTTATAAGTGTCTGCATATAAATCTTGGCATTTAAAAATGTTATTCGAGCCTGCTGGTGGGGAAAATGAAACTCCGTTGAGTGTTTTTGAGGGAGAAATGGGGTACCTCACCACGAGTACTGAAGCGCTTGTGCTTGGAGTTGCTTTGGTCCTGGCTGTCGGCGCGAACCTCTGCGGGTGCCCCTTCCCGTAGCAGGAGCTCCGGGGGAGTTACCTGGCCGGGCGGCTGCGTGGCCTGATCCGGTATGCTGGGGTCAGAACAACAGCCGCCCATATGAGTCCTGATGGAGAGAGAAGGGGTGAGCCGGTGCTTTGCAGGAGGGCAGGGAGTCGTACGTTAGCTGACATGGAGAAAATGTTTGTTCGGCTGAAACCAAGCCCTCTTGGTCATGTACCGAGCGATTTCCCAAGCTTGCCAGCCACCGTACCAGATTGTACCCGCGGGCTCTGGCTGTGGGCTGCCTTCCCCAGCTGGGGAGCTGCAAAACAGCCTTCGAAAGCCAGCTCTGAGGAAGCACCGCCGAAGAGCAGAAGCTGTGAATGAACCACGCTCTCCAGCCCGGATGGGCGTAAACATTTTCAAATAACGTATTGTCAGGAGAGGGAGAGGGAAAATTCCTCAGTTTGACAGTGCCCAAGAATAGCAGGCTTGGTTAGGAAAGGACGGAAGAAACTGCTCTGGCGCTGTTTGGTTTTGCTTACACCAGTGGCTTCTGCATGCACCTATTTCCAAGCAAAATATTAAAATCCCAGCATTTCTAGCAGGAGTGGGGCTGGGCTCTTTGCAGCTCCCTTTTAGGATCCGGAGAGCTGAGTGAGTCTGGTTTCAGAAGAGGGCGGGAAAAAAAAAAAAAAGGAGCAGGAGGTCATAGGTTGATTTTTATCGCGGCTCAGGGATAGATAAGGGGTAACCAGAGGAAAGTCACAGCTTGTGCAACATTCTTGTGCCACGGTGGGTCATCTCCTTTTGGGTGCCTGCATGCTGGGAGGGATGGAGGAGGAAGAGGGGGGATATGCAAGACCTAAACAGCCAGGTAGTGGAAGCATTTGGAAATAAGCTGGAGGCAAGCAGGCCGCTGGCATTTCTCAGGCTCTTGTATTGCAAACAAGCCAGGAAAAGTGCATCGGGCTCAGCGCTGGGATGGTTCCGTCTGTTTTGTACATATACTTGTGTGTGGGGACTCAGAGCCTCTCCCTCGTGCTTATCTGGGTTGGGATGGTCAACTAAGGTGTGGGTTTTTTCCCCAAATCACACCTTTGCTGAGTAGGTGATCTCTCCAAATACTCATCCCCGGACAAGGCATGGCTGAGGCAGGGGCAGCAGGAATAACTGTTCAGGTCCAGGTCACCACAGACCTTCTCTGAAGGACCCAAGGCTTTAGCAGATGGCTGAGGAGTGGTCGTGTTGTTCTACCCAGTCTTACTCGTTGCTTTCTCCAGCATGTAGCTTTTCTACTCAGGCTTTGCTTGGACCCAGGTTTCATCCTGCGGCCTTTCGTACTCCTGGGATTAGCTCCCAGATGCTGTCTTTGGGAGCTCTACCCCAGCTTTGCTGTGCTCTGGTGGCCCGAGCCAAATGTCCCCACCAAACTTGTTCAAGACTGCCTGCAGGACCCGTCGCTGCTTTGGGCTTCTGCGCTTGCAGCGGGGCTTGGAGCGCGTCTGGCACACTCCGGGGTGAAGCCTTCCGCTTAGTTTCCCTTGCAAAGCACCTGATAAAAATGCACACAAACTCTTCACTGCACTGAATCCAAACACGGCAAGTGGGGCCATCTGGGGCATCTCCTCCAGACGAAAATCCTCATGTAGTTACAGCCAGTGGTGCTCTTGTGCTAATGCAAAACACCCACATAGATGAAAGGAAGGGATTTTTCTGGTTGTGGAGACTAGGTGAAGTTTCCTGATCCAAGCCTATTGGGTCATTTCCATGCCTATATGAGAGGTTTTCATGAGTGTGGCTTCACTAATGGCTGGAATTGAGGCGAGACGTGGGTACAGACAGAGCCTGGAGGAGCAGAAGGGGATGCCACAGTGCGTGCTTGCACAAGCGAGAGGAATTAGTAGGTAAAGACGTGTGTGAGGAATACTACGTAGGAGCATTGGCACAGTTCATGGTGACTGGCCTCACGGTTTGGGCAGTGGGTGCCTGCTTTTCGCGTCCACAAGATGTAACATTTTTTGCCTCATCACCTATACTACACCTCTTGTTCGCCCCTAGTCTTGAAGGGCTAACGCTTGCTTCCAGCCCCATGCCAAAGGACAAGTAATGTTGAAACGTGGGTTTTCAAGTCGAGGTGCCCCCAGTGAACTTGGCATTTGGGGTGTTCGTGGGTGGTGTTTTTGAAAAGTCAGAAAACCCCCAGGATGGAAGAACTGAAGAGCTCCAGTTTCTTCTCCATCTTTCAGTTTCCCGTGCGTCCTGGTGGACCTCTGTGGTGGGGCCCGGCCTCATGGGCCAGCTGGCTTCTGCTGAAAAAACACAACCCAAAGGAATTACTGGACATGTTTTGAAGCCCGTACAAAAATATTTAACTCTGTTAATAGCATTTGCTTTCTTTTCCTCTTGCTTTGCCCACCAATCTATAAAGCGCCAGTTCTTTGATGGCCTGATTTGCATGCAAACGTGGGGTGGCCATTTGTCCCCTCATTTGATAACTTGTGACTAACTGTCTTAAAAAGCTCTTGTCAGTGGGGTTTTCCCATCCCCTGTCTTTTTAGCTGAAAATAAGTGACTGATGTATTTTTTTTTGTCTTACAAAAGCTCACCTCTGGCCCGAGACCAACCAGGGAAAGTTGCTGCTGCAAAGAAAAAATAGTCTAAAACCAGAGGGTTTCAATGAAAGTCTCAACGTAAAGCTGAAGTTAGAGTGGCCACCACCAGGTGATTACCATAATGCCGGGTGCTTATTGCTCAGCTCAAGGTTTCCAAATGCTTGGGAATGAGTCCAGCTTGTTTGGGCTCAGGAACAAAACCTCTCTGAGATGCCGCAGCCAGGGTGGAAGGGATCCAGGGAGTGTGGGAAGCGGCGCAGCACCGTCCCTGCGCTGAAGGCTTATTTTAATGGCTAAAGCTAACAGAGCATCCCACGGCGTTGCGGTAGGAATGTTTGCAGGGCAAGTTCAAAACGCTTATTTAAAAATGATCAGTCAGGGCCTAAAAGCTGCCTTGCTTACTTACTTTAGGAAGGAGAGTGAGAGGTAGGACTGCTACACTCAGGATGCTGAAGTGGTACCTGCTTTAGGATCAGATTGCAGCCTTTTACGTTGGAGGGCATCTTCCTTCACCCCCGATTCTGCTGGCATCCTTGCGAACAAAACCATCGGCGTCTGGGCTACGACTGAAAAACTTGGTATCGTAGAGAACGGCTGCATACACCCTTTTTGGGGTTCGCAGAGGTTTGTGCAGCCTAAGGCATGAGAGTTGAGCACGGGAGCAGATACACATGCTCTATGGATGGTCTTCTGCTCTTCATTTTGTTTGCAGTGGGATCTGTGTTTGCGAAGATCTTCTTTCCCTGAGTCTTTGAGGGTAGTCCACTTAAAGGACTCACAGAGCTGTATTTTCTTTACAGTAATGAGGCAGCATGACATAGCAGTCGTGGGAAATCTGATAGACTTGGGAGACCCTAGGAGGGTAGAAAATTACTTAATTTACTTTGTGTGCAGTAGTCTTAATTTTCAACTATTTGAACAACTGATTGCTGGGGCAATCATCAGATCTTCAGAGTTAAGATGTTTCCTGCTGGAACCAAGCATTAGCTAAATCAGTGATGGCTGGGGATGGCAAAACAGAGCGATTGCGAGCGTCCATCTGAGGTTAAAGAGAAGATTAAAACCAAATCCCCGAACCTGAGCCACATTGCTTTTTTATTTTTCTGGAAGGGTGAGGCAGGTGAAGCTCACCTGATCTGGTGGTTAATTATCTGCACGGCTCTGGCCATGGCTCTGACAGGTAGGAGCTGGGTCCAGTTTGCTTCTGAGCAGGTGAGAAGCCGTCTGCTTGGTGATTCCCCTGGTATTTGCTCATTGTGAGTAAAAGCGATAAAATCTAGCAGTGGAATTACGTTATGTCTCAGGTGTTTTCTTTCCAAATTAGTAATAATCCTATGTGTCTTTGACCCATTTCGCAGAGACAGAGGGCTGGATTCTGCTGCTCTTTTTTTGTAAGCAGCCGGCTGAAGCGAATAGACCTTAAGTAAAGGGATTAGAAACTGGTCCTTCGTTAGAGTTAGGTGTAGGAGTCCTTGGACTGTGAGTGAGTCCTTCCTTGAACGAGTTTTCCCATTGATTTGGACAAGAGATGCCTTGCGTAGGTACCTACTCATCAAGAAACTCACCATTTAGCTCACAGGGACAGAAATAGCAGCAGCGTAAGTGCAGAGCGAGGCACCCGTTCGCACGGGGAAGGGCGATGGGACCTGCTTTATTCGTCAGGATAGGGCTTGTACTGGAGCAAAAATGACAGAGGACTTTTCATTATGAAAACTGTATAGGCCACTGAAAAAAAGCATTTGTAATTGTTTAGAAAGGAAAGTGCGCTTGAATATTAAGAGACCTTCTCCTGCCTTTCTGTGCCAGTGGAAAATGAAAAATTCAGTGTGAAAGTATTTTCTTATTTTAAAAAAAAAATCTGGACTATAAAATGCAATACTAATTTCTGAAGGCTGAGAGCTGCATGAATAAGAATATTTAATTACAATGGCAAAGTCCAAACATTTCCCAGCGAGCATTCATTGCATTAATAATAATTAATTAATTCCTTGGCTAAAACATACATCCTACTCTTGTTCTTTTAGTGGGCTGGGAATCCGATCCCACTTCTTATTTTATTTTGCTGACAGCCGCCCAGCAAGTAGGGTGGGTAGAGGATGGAGACTATTTACGTAAATAGAGACTTTATGTTTCGCTATGTAGATGGTTACGGTTTTGGTTAGCAGACTTCTGCAAACGGAGGCGAGGACTTAAAGCAGCTCGGCTGATTCAGGGGGACCGAGTATCTGACTGCTACAGCGATAAGTGTCTGTACAAATATTTATACAATCCCGATAGTCTTCTGAATTGCATTATTACAACACAAAAAGCTGTCAGATTTCCAAGGTTTCTGAGGCGTATTTCTTACGGCTTGCATACATTTTGCCAGCGGATGCGAGCGAGCTCTGCTTGTGCTCGGAGCTGGCTGGACCCGCACCATCGCCCAGCCAGGAGCGGGGTAGGTGCTGAGCCCATGCAGCACCCAGCCCGAGCTGATAAGTCCTGCGGAGAGGCTGGCTATATTAGTTCAGGCTTAGCACTGAATTTATGCAATCACGTAGCACGGGGCTGACTCAGAGCAGCCGCAGAGTGAGATTGTGGGCTGAACGAGCTGAGGGCCACCTGCAAGGGGGGGTGGAGAGGTACCCCCCTCCATTTGAGAGCCACGTTTTAATGCCAGGTTGCAAATTCCCATCTTACCCTGACATGCCGCTCCTCCCTTGGGTCGCTCGCAGAGGTTCTGACCCCAAGTCTGCAACCGATTGTGGGAGGCTGCCTATTAACTGAATGTCCCATCAGGCCCCGTATAGGAAGATGATGTCATCATCCAAAAGTAGAGATTAGGAGGCTCTGGTGGCTTATGCGCCAGTGGGGTGCAGAGCCAGATGTAAATGGATTTGGATTAGGTGTAGAAGAGGTGCCTTTTCTGCTGGAAGTTATTCTAAATATCTGTGTAGGGAGGTAGCCCGGTGTTGCCGACGTGTATGGTTTTATGCTGATTCTCACCGCATCTCTGGTTTTTCTTAAAGCTCTCTTGGAGCCATGTGATTACGGGATCCTACTGGCGCTCTGGGATAAGACTTAAAAATGGGACTTCAGTCCCACTTCAGATCAAATATACACAGGCAAGGTTCACACTGCTTGCTGCCATGCGGCCAAAGGGATTATTCCAGATCTACAAAACCAACAAGAGTTTGAGTCAGTAGTAGGGAAGGCTGGAGGCTTCATGAAAGTTATTTGAATAGTTCAAACACTGGAAAGAAGCAGCTATCCCAGAGTGGGTTGGAGCACATCATTAGCTGTCCCTGCCCGGGTAGAGAAAGCCCCATATTTTCACATGTTGATAGCGGTTGCATGGCCTGTTGCACACTTACTTGTAAGATTAGGAGTTCAGAAAACATTTGCAAGGTTGTGAAACTGGAGTCTGGGGCTGCTGTGGGCCTCCTGATGTCCTTCAGCGTCACAAGTCAGGATGGTTCTGGTTTTTAGGGGTGAGTGTGTGTCTTCCAACAGCTGTGAGTGTATCTCCAGAGGTTTCAAAGGAATGGGCTCTTTACTTCCAGTGCAGCATTCGTTTGTTTTTAGGGCATGTTTTTCCCCAGGGAAAGAAGAGTAGCAATCCCATGATCAAAGAAACAAAGCAAATTGCTGTGGAATTTCTGCCTAGCAGTATTTAAATTAAAAAAAAACCCAAACAAACAAAAAAACCAAACCAAACCCAAGGTGGTATATAATTTATAAATGGGCCACGCATGCCTCAGCTCTGGCCTCCTGGAGCAGTGTCCGAGATGTCAGGTTTAGCAGCCAGTGCTCCAAGCAGCCTTTTACGTTAGGTAGCAGAGAGCAGTGTCTGTCCTCTGTGGCAGCCCATCTCCTGGGACCCATCGTTATACAGCAAGAGCAGAGCCGTGAGGCTACTTCATCCACATCCCCAGCTGCAGCGATCCCCTCTGCTGCTGCAAACACACTGGCTTGGACGGATGAGCTGGATGCAGGAAAAGGATTGAGTGAGTCAGGGAGGGAGAAATCGCCTCCTGATGCTCCCAGTAAGGAATAAAGCCAGGTTTTCCATGGTGGCTGGTTAATTCGCTGGGACTGCTGTGTTGGCCCCACTACTGCAGCACCCAGCGCCGCAGCATCCATGCTTGCCTAACTGGCCAGTATCGCTGGACAGACCACGCACAGCACAGCAATGTGGTTAGCCAGATAACGAGGGCATTAACCCTCTTTTTCTGACTGTGTTCTAACAGGAATAGCCCCATTCCTGAAATTTCACCTGCACATGTTATGTCAAAATCCTCTCATTCAGCTGTGAGGTGCAGATTGCTGCTGTGCCCGGCTGTGGCGGATGGGGTGGGATATCTCCCCTCCCTCCCTGCAGAGTCTTTTGAGGTGTTGTGCGGCAGCGCTGTGCTCAGAGAGGCTTTGTCAGGCAAGAATGATTGGGGCTGGTTTTCTAGAAGTGGTGGGGTTGTGCTTGAAAATGCCTAATCGGCTTGGGATGGCTGCGCGTGTTTCCCTGGCAGCCTCTTTTAGCTTCCAGCAGGGATGTGCTCTGTGACTTCAGCATCCCAGCTCCAAAGCAGGCAGGCAGAAGCAGTAAGTGCTAAGGGCGAGTTTAAGGCAGCGTTATTAATTTCACAAAAACAAAAAGAAAAAGTCTGTGTAGTGTATTGCTCAATGTATAGTGTAGCTCTGTTGACCAGAAGCATTTTGTTTGGTGTCTCATGGGCAGCGTAGGTGGAGCGGGCAGGTTTTGAAGCGGTCAACTGTCCCACTTGCTATTTCTTCCACAGTACCTCTGTCCTTCTCTGGATGAGCGTAGAGGTATGGGCCATCCGCATCTTGGGTGCCAGAAGTGGTGACTGTAGGGAAACACTGATTTGGTGGGGTTTTAAAAGCTCAGCTTTAGAAAAGATGGGAAAGTAAGCACTTAAAACTGTGGGATGTACAGCACAAGGCACATGCACATCAGCTGTGTTTGTAGCCCTGCAGCTGGTTACAACCTGTACGGGTCTGATCCTGATCACCCACGTGTCCTACTGAAGTGGATGGGGAGCTGCTGCAAGGGGACAGGTCCTATTCCTCAGCTCCCATTTCAGTGTCCTCCAAGGCTGTCCCTCGGCCATGGGGAAGCATGGTGGTGGCGAGACCTCTGCAGAGCTGAAACCTCAGACAGTAGCAAAACTGGCAGGTAGACAGAGTTCAGAGGGCCTCATCCTGCCCCAAAAGCAAGGGACAGGCAGTTTGCCCCAGGATGGGAGCTGTAGCCTTGATACTCCAAAACGTACATCTAAGTTTCGTGGTTTGTCCCTGCGTACTCGTATCCCACAGATACCTTGTTACAGCATCTGCACAAGCACTTCTGAGGGGTAAAAGTAAAAATGTATACATGTGCTTGCAAACATTCATCTACGTGAGTGGCCTCGGCACCGAAATGGTAAATACGCTTCAGAAAATTGCGTTTAATCACAGCGAGAGCTTTTCCTCTCCTTACCCAGGGACTGGAGAAGGGGTGCAGGGGAATGGACTGGAGCCGCTTTGGCCAGTTTCTCTGTCTCTGCCTGGCGCAGGGGGTGGTGATGTGGGCTCCCGGGGATGGCTCGGTGACGACTGAGCGAGGAAGTGCCCTTCAAGGGCCGAGTATTACGACTTTGTGAGGAATTTTAACGTATCTGTGTTTATTACGAGCGTCTTCCAGCAGTAACGCGTGCCTGGGCGGACAGACAGGCGGTAGGATCCTCTCCCCACGAAAGCCCATGGGGAGCCTGCAGCAAACCCCGCCGGCTGCCTGGCCACAAACCCAGCTGCTGCCCAACGCATTGCCTAAACGGGCAGATGTCAACATTGCTCAATGCGACGAAGACCCAAACGTCTGTTTATTAACGGATAAGATGGTCAGGCCGGCGTACGGCGTGCGAGCTGGCCCTGTGCAGCTCCTGTGGTTTCCAACCGTACTTATCGAGGGAGGGGGCTGCTTGCCCAGGGAGGGTGTTTCCTCTAATCAGTAACTTCACATGCCGATGGCAGGCAGATGTGCCGGGGGGCAAAGGCTTGGCTTTTTCACAACAGCCGCTTTTGCCGGGCTCAGGGGAAAGAGTCATCTAAGGCAAGGCTGGGCAGTTTGGAAGAAACACTTCGCTCAGAATGAGTAAATACTCCCCGAAAAAGGGTAGCAAGTGGACACCTCACAGCCACCTTCCAATGTAGAAGGAACTGACTCAGCCCAGTATTTCCTAGCAATAAGTTTAGCTCCAGAAACCCTTCCCCAAGTCCTTTAGAGGCTTCTTCTATTGTCCACCTTCTGTCCCTGAGATGCTGAGGGCAGCACGCGAGATGGTCGTGGGCTCAATTTAACGGCATCTCTCCCGCTTATCAGACTATATAATAAACATGGCTTTTAGGGGGGGATTTTTTGGGGAGGGGTGCGAGACGGGCAGTGAATGGGGAGGCCAGACACCATTGTCTGGCAAGAATGCGAGTCCCCGGGGGTGAGCGCGCCTGAGCTTGCCTTCTAAATTGTCCCAGCATCAATACCCCCCCTCCTTTGCGGGATTTCCTTCTCCAGCCAGGGTTTTGTTTCGGAACAAGCGTTGGTCAAACAAGCTTTTGTTTGCGGTCAGTTGCTTGGCACACATACACCACTTCTGGTGGGGGACAATGAGGAAGCTGTTTCGGGGGCAGCTGCGGTGGGACTGAAAGGGAATACTGATGGAAAAAGGGCGCAGGGAGGAAATAGCTGAGTGGAAATTAATGGAGAGGATCTTACGAAGTCCGGGTGCTGCAGCTAGGTTGGGAGGGCGTCGGGGAGCCCTTCGATCCAGCTGCCTCGCCCTGCTCACCAGCTTGTGCTGGTTTGTGTTGCTTTTTCCCCAGGATACCCTGCCTCCAACCTGCTTCTATGAGCCAGCGAGCAAGTTGGACAAAATATTTGCGATGGTGCGTCTAAAAAGCTTTCTTTCAGGAAGAAGTAAACTTATTTAGAGCAATAACAGAGTTTAAAAGGAATTGTATAAGTGAGACTGACTTCTTTGTCAGCAAAAATTGCAAAAAAACCTGTTCATAGATGACATTAGCTAAATGACATTATGTACGTATGTCCTTTCTTTCACATTTCCTGTAATCCTGTTACGGCATTGTGCCATTACCTCAAGCACTGTCATCTTTAAATGCTGTCAGATCTTAACTGGGTGGCCAAGGACATTGGAAAAGGATCGAGGTGAAGCTGATGGCAATTTCAGACCTGCTGTATATATGGCCATCTCCCAGCCTGCCCCTGGATGGGGTGTTTTCTGATAAAACATTCAGGTAAAGTGATGATTCAAGGGCTTTTACATCTTTTGTGGAGCTGCTACCCATCACCAGAGTGTCCAGCACCCTTTTTGGGGAGCGCAGAGGGTTGGGCGCACATGGGGTGTCGGAGATGCTGGAGGCGGCAGGTACGAGCCGTGTGCTTGCCGGTGCTTGTTGGAAAGTGCTCCTGTCCCCTAGAAAATGAAGACCCAGAGGTAAGCGGCTGGAAAGTGCCCCTGCAGGACCACGGGCAACGCTTCCACTCCCCCTACAGCCTTCATGGCATTAACAGCCATTTGCAAGGCACACTGAGCTCGTTGGACTTAAGGTGCGATTAAGTGAAACATCTTGGTGTTAATCGTTTTTAACGTTATTGCTCTCTTATTGTATTATTGTTAAAAAAATGACGTGAGGCCGATTTCTTTTACTCCAACCGCGAATGCTCCACTGTGGTTTTTCAAAAGTGCTACGAGAAATGGCAGCAAATGGGAGGATTGCGACTTCTGCTGTTTACCTGCTGAAATATTCAGCGCTCTTAAGCCCGAGGAGTGGGAAGCGTTGGCACCGAAGCAGTAGCCTGTTTAAACTGGCAGCCCCTCTTGTCAGGTTATAATAGCGATGGTGATAATTCCCAGCTTTGGGGGCAGGAACTGTCGTTTCGTTATCTCTGGGTGCAGTGCCGCGCTCCGAGGGGCTCCAGTCCCCCGTGGCGGCCGCTGGACCTGGCTGCAGTGCAAATAATGGCAGCCCTGAACCTGAACTGCTCACTGCAGACCAGAGTCTGTGGTCAGGCATGCGGAGATGGAACTGGTTGCCCGTCTTTGGCCCCTGTGGGCTGGTTTTCCCAAAAAGCAGAGCTGCCCTGTGGGAGACTGTGTGTTGGCAGAAAGGGAGGCGATGCCACCAGGGACCGGGACGTGGCTCCCTGGTGGGTTGTCCTGGCTGTGTGGATGCAGAGGTGCTGCTGGCAGGTCACAGTGTGCCCCGTGTCCTCCTGTGCACTGGGATGTACAGCAGCTTATGTGGGCTGACTTTGCTAGCGCAAGCAGATGGGCGATGGAGGTTTCAGACCCTTTACCCGATGCGTCAAGTAAAGAGGTGAAGAGCCAGAAGAGGAAGACTCATGGATGAAGAGCAGGAGAGCGGCTCTCTTCTGAACGGCAGCCATGTTCATTTGGCCCAACACAAGGGTTAGACAGCAGCAAGGCCCAGAGTTTAGTCCCAATGATGCTAAAGAGCAAGGCCTGGATCCCCGAATCTTTCTGCTGAAAAATAACAGCAGAACAGCCCATGGAGTAAGGGGGCATTTGTCCCAAGAAAGGGCATCATGGTATGATTGTGTAGACTATGCAGAAGATTATTCGCTTAATAGATGAGGTTAGGGGATTTTTATCGCTATCTGTTACTGGTATCTAAGTGCTGGCAGTTACAACATTTAATTGCTAGAAGGTGGGATTCTCTACAATCTGTTCCATACGCTTAAAAACTCTTGTTTCCATTTCATTCTTTACCATCAGTGCCATCTTAATCCATCCTCTGAGGCCAGTCCTCTGGTCTTATCCTCTGCTGATCCGACACCGTGAGCGACCAAAAGTCTCCACTCCAAGTCGTCCCAAATGAGTGCCGTCCTCACCCGCCGGTGGCTCTGCGCCCTTCTGCATGGGGTAAAAGTGACCTGCAAGATGTGCTGGAGCCACCTCATCTCCCCTTGCATCCCACAGCCCCCAGCGGGGCTCTCTCTGGAAAGGTCTCAATCAGGCGCTCCTAAACTGGCCACCGTTTGTGCATTGCTGCCCTGTCTGGCAACTAAATTAGTGCTGGAGGAGAATTTTTCTCTCTTTTCTAAATATCTTAATAACTGAAGATTTGGGTGTAAAAGCCCTAACTGCACTCAGTTCACTGGGGGTTTTTTTATCAGTCATAGCTTAGTTTTTTTACCCCTATAGGCACAGGAACCATTTATAGCCGAGGTGGACCGAGTTTGCAACTTATTAATCTCTCCCTTGCATGTGGGTTGAAAAGAGACACCATGCCTTTATCAAAAGCCAGGCTAGCACAAAAGCCTATGCAAAATCATCATCAAATCCTATTAGAGGTAGAAAATATCTCTTAGATCATCTCATTCATTTCCCTGCCAATGCTAGACTGTTCCTGAGAGTTAATTTTCTAGTGTCTGCCGCTGACTCCCTGTGTGACTGCAGGTCTGTCATCTTGCCTTTGGGTTGTCACTGTAACTTCCACTCGTTTCCTCGCATTGCCAAACAAGCCTCGTTTTGTTCGGTGGTTGCCTGTGTTAGTATTTGCCCTGCATTACGTATTATCAGTGGTTTCTACTCGGAGAGCATCACCAGACCTTGCTTGCGGCTGGGAAAGGCATCCCCATGGGATGGGGAGTGCTGGGTCCTTGGGGGAGCTCGCGGAGTGCCGTCCCCCAGACCAGGGCTCCATCCCCTGCAGCCACCGCTACCTGCCGTAGGTATCGGGGAAAGGAACATCTCAAAGGGAGGTTTCTCTCCCGCAGTCGCGGCCGTGGGTTCAATGCGAGCACGTTGTCCCCCATAAAGCACTCCCCTTCTCCCAACCTCTGCGGGCGCCGCCTTCGATAAACTCCCACCCCGAAGTCCTGGGCTGGCTGTGACATCCACTCAGTAGGGGGAAAAAATAATAATAATTGAAAGCCGGAGTTATTTATAGCATTAAGCAAATGCAGATTTCATCAGGGTTTGTTTCAGAGGAGGAAATGGCGTGTAGGAGCAGAGTAACCTTACTTGTAACTTCCAGCTGGCGCAGGCGGTGGTGATTGAATTCCCCGATACGGCGAGGGTCTGGGCAGCCCTGCCAGTGCCGGGAAGGTCAGTCCAGCAACTGTCACCTGGAAGGCATCAAAAGCACGAGCTGTCGATAGCGACCCCCATTTGCAGAAAATCCGAGGGCTTTCTAATTAACTGAGGATCTCTAAATTAGAGCGAAGCCACTCGACAAGCCCCCTTGTACGCCTTAAGTATCAGGGCTCAGCTGATCGCCGCATCTAACAAGCAGCTGATTTTTAACAGTAGCTCCGAGACTCAATCAGCTCCTAATGGCTCCGTTTCAAAATGTTTCAGTGCATTTTTCATCTCTTACTCTGGAATTTATGCTCTTTGTTCCCTGCTCAAATATTCTGGCGCTTTTCCTTAATTTCAGGCTTCTGCCTTGTGACGGCTCCTCTGCCCTCACTAGGCAGCTCATCGCTTGCCTTTCCCCGCACGCGATCCTCTGCCGCGGCCGCTCGCTCTGCTTTCTAATCAGTAAGTTTCAGAAATTCCCCCTTCTCTCCCCCTGACGTACAGGCGGTGCTGCGGGGTCTGGAATTTCATAATCAGAAGGAAACCCATGTTTAAACAGACCCCTGTGTAATAAGAGCTGAAAAGTGGTTTTATTTCAGCTTTAAACCCCCTCCCTTCAAGCTAGCGAATGCAGTTTGCAAATGCACCTGATCTTGACCTCCCTCTCGCTGCTTTTATGCAGCGCTGCAGATTTGGGTGCTGGTGCTCCTGATTTACACCATGGCAAATGAGATCAAATCCTCGTTTTGGCTGCATTCACAGCGGAGTAAGAATATGCACATTTAAACTGAGGGCTTCGAGCTGCTGGGAAAACGACGGGGGGGGATCTTTCCTGACATGTAACTCCCGTCACCGGTAATGAGACCCGCGCGAGGCATCCTCAGGAAGGCGGCAGGATAAACTCCCATGTAAGCAGTGATTAGGAACAGATAAATTCAATGCAGGAAGGTAGACAGTTAAGCAGCAACTCTTTAAGACTTCTCCGCGTGTGTTTATGTTCAACGGCTTATCCATATCTTGGCAATTATTCATGTGAAATAGAATATAAATCCCACTGCTTAATTTTTCTTCGAAAAATTTCACAAGGTAATCAAATCCCGAAGTGCATATTCTATTCTGGTGTTTTATCAGTAAATCAAATTTTTATCATTTATCAGCAAAAGTTAGATCTAAGCATCCTCACTGTAATGTTTGAAAGATGAACATTTGTTTCAGCGGGTACGGTGCCAATCAATAATCTTCCAGCTTGACTCAGCTATCAATTATTGCTGCAATTATTTGTCTAGTTGGATATTTAAAATGTCATCAGAAAGAGATGATTACATATTCCAGAAAGCAAGGCACTGTATAATCAGATGAACTGAATCCAGTTAAATGTAGTGTGGTACTAACCTGTCCTTCAAAGCTGAATTCTGCAGCCGCGACTGAAACAACAGCTTTCTGCATTATTGTAAGGAAACAGATCTTAACCTTGGAACAGTGCGTGTTATTGGGGTCGGGTAATACTCGGCGAGAAGAGACCTTGCAAGCCTGGAAATTGAATCAGCCTCACTGACATAAAGGAGGGAGGGTTTTTTTTGGGCGGGGGGAGGGCTGGTTTTGTTGGATTTCATCTGCAAATCTATAAATAAGAAAATCCACTCTTTATCTGCCTTTCTGGGAATTTAAACTCCTGAGCTCAAAGCACCAAGTTTTCGTATGCCCTTTTTGCATTCCTTGACTTGATGTATGTATGGTAAATACTCTCTGTGCCCTGAGAACGCAATAAAGCCGTAGCAATTCTTGCAAGTCTTACATGCTCCAAACTCCAGTTATTTGGAGTATTATATCATTTTCAACTTCAAGGATATCTCAGCGATGGAGAGGAGACAGAATAAACTGGAGGAGGCTGGACAACTTTACGACACCTTTTGCTCCTATTTGCAAAGCAGGGAGGGGAAAATACATATATTATCGATTCTACTAATACTCGCTTTTGCAACTTATGAAACTAGATGTCGTAGGATCTGGTTCAGCACTTGCTGTGCTTGCAACTCCGTGGTGACATTGAACTTGCTCAGGGACAGAATAAACCTTTGCCTTCCTGGCAGATGATTTGCAGGTGGAGGTGTCGTTTGGGGGGACCTGCAGTTCCCCTGACCCACTTTGTCAGGATGGTTTGCTGCTGGCTAAATATCATGAATTTGAAAGCGAGAGGAAAGCGAGCCAAAGGGGAAGGCTGGGAAAGAGGAGCGTCTGAAGAGGATCCATCTTGGGAAGGAAAAGGTGGAATAAGGCTCTCAAGGAGACCCCATGTTCATGCACGTCCCCAAGCCCATCACTTGGCTGAGGGCTGGGGCTTTTCGGCTCCCCCGATACCCTGCCTGAGGCACTGGTGGGAGCAGGGGTGCTGTGGGATGGAGAAGGGGACCTCGGCAGTGCCTGGCTGGTGAGAAGGGCCAAGGGGGGCTGGCAGGGACCGCCACATCTCTGCAAAGCGATAGTTTAAATATATGTGCTTTACAGAGCCGGGCACGTCAAATAGAGATGCTAATATGTGAAATGCAGCAAAAATAAAGCAAGGCCATGGGTGATGAGGAGACTTGTCGGCCTGGCAGTGCCCTGGCAGCAGCGTGCCTGCCGGTGAGCAGCAGTGGGAAGGCGCCAGCCCCTGTTTCTCCCTGGGAGGGGGCTCACAGCCATTTCAAAATGCCAGCGCGCTTCGATCTCTCCAGGAGTGCTCCGTGCGGTAGGGCCGCTGCGTCCTCCAGCGAGGTCCTGCAGCGCTGATCGGGTCACCAAGCATTAGCGGCTCTTCTCAGGAAAGCAGCATCCTGGCGTCGCAGCTGAGAGTCTCTATATACAAGAGTTATGTCTCTGTATGATATGCGTTGCAGAGCAGCGTCCACGATGCATGCTCACCTGTGCCGGGCGCCGGCTGCCAGGCTGAACGATGCCGAAACTGCGATAAAACCAGGAGAAACACCCCACTGCCGGCATCTGCCAGGACTCGGGAGTCTCGTGCCATGGCTCACCCCACACTGGCAGGGATGACCTGAGATGTCATGCTAGAGCATCTCCTTTCTTTCCTTTGCAAGAAACTTTTTGAAGTGCGCTCTGTTTTTTTTTTTTCTCAGATGCCGCTGGCTGGGGAGAAAACAGTAGAAAAGGAAACAATTCATCACATAGATGTATGAGAGCGAATAAAATTATTTGGAAGCTCTCTGTAGCTGTATAATTACACCACTGCATTTAAAAAGTGAATTATTGACTTGATTGTCCTCCAGCAGCCACTGGGTAAATGCATAATTACGGACCGTTGGAGCAAGGTATTGTTCACTGGATAGTCAGGTTAGGCTTTGAAAGGGCTTTGATGCTCTTTTTGGCGCAGGGCTTAGATGTGGCTTGGTCCTTGGTGGGTCACAGCCCAGGTGGACCGTCCAGCAGGGGACACACCTGGTGCCAGGTAGGTCCAGAGGAGCTGATGTAGCAGGTGTCATCCCAGCGATGCCACTCCTGTTTGAGTCCTTTCATTTACAATCGCCGTGCCTGCGCTCGGGAGAGGCAGGCCGGGAGAGGCGGGTGGGGAAGCCTGCGCTTCTGGGATGTTGGTTACTTCGCTAATGGTATTTTTAGAGAAACGAGATGGTATCAGTGAGCAGTTCCTCCTACGGGGCTGACAACACCGTGTAGTTAGCCCTTTAGGTCCCGCTGCCAGTGTTTGAAGTTAATGGAGCTACTTCCCATCAGATGCTGCATCGCCTGTATTTCTCCATCCCTGTAGCGTTAGGGTATAGGGTGCATACGTATGCGTGATCAGGTCTTCTTTGCTTGAGGGGTTTCTTTTTAAAACTTCATTCAAAGCTGAATTTCAAGCACAGTGTTATTTTCCGACGGCAGGTTTCTTCTGTTTCTCACTAATTCAAGACGCGACAGATTTCCACCCCCCTTAAGTTTTAAAAAAGCACAAAATCAGTCACAGCCTGATCCCTTACTTGCCAAGTTGGAGCTCGAAGCAGGTTTTTTGGTGGCCAAATCGTAATCGCCTTGAAAATGGTGACAGACGTTGAGGTCAGGCCGGTATGCCTGGCAGCGCTGGCGTGCTCCGGTGGGACCCTAGCACCCCGCGCCTCATCACTGAGGCTCCGGCAAACCATGCATTTTGTTGCTTGTCATTAACAAAAAATTTTTTTTTTGTGGGGAAAATAGGTGTTATGGGTTCGGTTCTGCTTAGAGGAATACACTAAATATGTTGAAGCTACAACCAAAATGGTCATCCATGGGGTTTGCACTTCTCCTGCAAGGGCCAGGTGTTTCCCAGGGTTACGGGGAGCCTGGCTGCCAGGCTGTGGATGGAGCCCTCCCCGCTCCTGCCTGCGTCCCCCCACCGAGGATGCTGCATGTTGCTCTTTTGCGGGGAGGAACTGGCCTCCCTGTTTCAATCTCTTCCCACCCGCTCTTTCCTCAGGCCCAAAAACCTTCTGTTTTGTGGAAACCTGAGCAGTGCTGCAAAACCCAAGGGAAATTTGGCTTTGGGAGAAAAAGTTGAATTCCTGGAGTTCCTAATTCCAATCTAAGTTTTTGAATGGCAAGGCAACGCCAGCTGTACCTTTGGTTTTTTTATTGCTGTTGCTTAGGTGTCTTTTTGAAGTTTGGGTCATGGCATTTGTGTTTGGCCCAGTTCTTCTTTAAAAGAGAGGCTTTTAAAAGGAGGTGTAACAAAAAAATGGCATTATTGATACTCAGTTTAGAAAATATTTTGCCAGTTTTATTAAAATGATTTCAGGAAGTTTGCATTTGTGGGAAGAATAATTATTTTCAGGATATCAATAAGTCTTTTATCAATAAGTCATAGAGAAGGAAAGGCTGGTAAAGATGGCACATGGGGCGCTGAGGGTCCCATGAAACAAAACATCTTCTAGATTTTTGACGTTTTCATGACTAAGCCAGTCCCAGGACCCGTGATCAGGCCTATTCGTAAATAAACGTGGACTTGATTTGCAGAATTTTGTTTTTCAAGTGCACAACAGCAATGGTGCTTCTCGTTTCACAAACAGTGCTGCGTCACTTCCTAGAGATTTTCAGGGACATTCTCCTTTTTCAGTGTTTCTGAATCTGGTTCATCTAGTGATAAAGAGAAAAGATTAGAGAGGAAGTACCCTGTTGTACATAAATGCAGCTACTGCTGTTATTTATTATTATCGTCATTATTATGACAACAGCAGCGACAATGGTGATGCTGACAGTGCTAACAGCTACTTATAACCCAGGTTAATAATGCGCCTTTTGCAATCTGGAGAATCGGGAGGAAGAATCAGTGCAAGAAGGAAAAAATATGTTTGGACTGTTACAGTTTCCCATCTAAACTGATGCTACCGACTACCAGGAAAAGGTGAGTCACGACAAAGCAGCTATTTCTTACCGAGGGAGAAGTGGTCTGCTGCAGACGTGGAGTGGACCCACTTATCTCCCGGCCCTGCGATGCTTCCTGTGTCCCAACCATTTCACTTCTCTAGTTTTCAGTTGAAAGGAATTTCAACAGTACGGATTTCCAAAAGAGAGAGAGGGAAAAAAAAAAAATATTTGACAAGCCAGATGGAGAAGAACTGAATCAAGTACAAGTGGTAACAATTAACTCCATTTTTTTTCTTCCCCCCTTTAAATACCATAATAACTCCAAATTTATCAATCCAAAAATCAAGCAGTTGACATCAAAGGTGAATAAAGAGGTTCCTCGGTTTGGCTCAGGCTGTTCCTCCGATAATTGTTCGGTGGCGAGCAGAAGAGAGCGAGTGCTTACAGCAGGTTGCAGGTGTTCAAGTCACTTTTAACTTTTTTTCTCTGCAGTTTGATAGCAAAAGCGATGTATGTGCCCTGTAGGTGCAGGTAGCCCAGTAAAGACACCTTGGCTTTGCTTACACGTGTGGGTTTTGGGGGAAAGGTGAAGGAGAAAGTGGGAGCTAAGCCACCAAGGCTGGTGGTGCTGGTGGTGCTGACTTGTGGAGAGATGCTGCCGAGAGCAAGGGCTGGACCGTCCGGGCAGTGAGGGCCAAATCCTGGTCTGCTCGGAGATTTCTCTGGCACGGGGATTTCTCCGAGGGAGTAAATCCGCGGCTGTGAATGAAATCCTTGCAAACACTATTGGCACGTATGCAGTCACTGCTTACGCCGCTGTTTTTGTTTGTGAAAACACTGGGAAAACTGGGGTGTTTCTAATACTGCGTGTTTGTGTGCAGCCCATACAAAATGCCCTGCGGTAAAATACATGTTATATTAATATCTCGTTCCTTAATCCTTCCCAAACAATGTCCTGCACTATGGGCTGCCTGTTTTGGATAGGGGCACTGAGAGGATGCTGCGCGTGGTGTTTCAGCGTTGCTCTTCCATAAAGCGCTGGTGTGTCCAGCGAGCAGCTTTCCTGGATCCAGCCCTGACTTTTGAGTAACGAAGGAAGCTCTTCCAAAGCACATTGGCACATGCATGCAGATTATTCCATTACTCACTTGGCAATGCCTGAACTTGCATGCCTAGCTCCAGAAATCTTGGTGTGTTTTTTTTTTTTCTCCCCTCCCAGCAGTGGCATCTAGCTGACAGCTTCTCCTCCCAGCTGGTCTTCTCCCCAGCATCTTGTCTGGCTTTGCTGCTGGTGGCTGTGGACATGGCTGTGGGTGTTGCTCGGAGCCAGCTATGTTGTGCCTGGAGATGTTGGCTTGCTTTGACTCGGACTTTGAGCATGCCGGGTGTATCTGTGAGCACAGTACAGAACCAGCTTTTTTTTAATATAAAAAAGAGCCCCTTAATGCTGAAAGCAGCCATCTCTTCGTATTTTACTGAGTAATTGTGCCAAATGCCCTTAAAGGCACTCAAATGCCAATATCCATTCCACTCATTTGTTAACATTTTTTGGATCAGAAGCTAAATCTGTCACTTGTGTGTCACTGGTTAAATCGCTTTTTTGGGGGGCATGGCAGGCAAGAGCTGTTCTACTGCTTTTTTTTCGGCAGGAGCCAATAACTTGAGAAACACTAAACATTTGTGCTGTGTCCTGTCACTAGTCCTTTGCTGGCCGGGATGTAGAAAAGGAATAAATACCTGACGGTGGGTGAGACTTCACTGGGTGAGACCAGTCAGGTTTCATATTGGCCTCACGTTTGTATTTGGTACGTGGTATCCCCATATAATTCTCCCGAAGGGGTAATTTCCCAAATACGAAAAAAATGAGCAGTAAAAGTGAGTGGGAGGAAAACTGTACAGGCAAAAATGCAAATGGTAATTGGAAGCTATTTGTAAAGAGTTGATGAGCTGTCCAGGAAGGAGAGGGCAACTTTGGCCCAAATCCAGAACCCACTTTACCCGCTTCAGTGGTGAGATGAGAACAGCAATTAGATACTAAAAAAATCAATATATGACAATTAAAAAAATGGAAAATAGATAGCAATCAATCGCAGTGAGAAATCATGATGGGTAGAGAACTAGTCAGGGGAGCTGAAGGTGCCAAGGAAAACTTGTGCCTGGCACAGCTGGGGAGAAGAGGAGAGCTTCTCAGGGTCCTGGAGAAAAGAGAAACCCTAGAAGTGATGGATGGAAGAAGCAGTAAGGTAGAAATTTTTAATAAATATTTCTGCTGTAGACCTGGAAAGCAGTAGTGTTACATTTCTGTATCATAGGTGGGTGATGATGTTTTTTCTAGCTCATTAGTAGCCAAGGAGGATTTTATACAAGGTCCAATGGAGATAAATATTTTTACATGAAAAGGCCTTGACAACTTGCACCCAAGAATCCCTAAAGAGTTGGCATGTGATGCTGCTTTTTAATAAAGCTTACGGACTGGGAAAATGCCGTCGAGAGCTGGTCGAGGTAACCGTGGGAGAGTTGGCAACACTTTACTTATCTCTTCTGGGCAAAATAATTGAAGAGACGATATAAGATTCAATTGATAAAGAATTAAAGGATAGAAATATAATTCATGCCACTCAACTTAGATTTATGGAATATAGATCTTGTCAAATAAACCTGATTTCATTCTTCCAGATGACAACTTTGGTTGATAAATGTAGATGAAATAGACTCTGCAAGGCGTTGGACGCGGCGCTGCGTGACATTGTGTGTAGGAAGACCGAGCACTGGGCGGTATCGCTGGCACGGGCGATTAAGAGCCGGCCGACAGATTTGGGAATGCAGGGGCTTAGCTGGAGAAGATCGGTGGATGGGAGAGGTCAGCAGTGGCTGGTGGGAGCCGCGTTTTGTTGGTGATTTAGAAATGAATCTGCAATTGCGTCTGATTAGCGTTGGGGATAAAGCAAAGGCAGGTGGACAGATGAAGAGCAACAGGGAAGGATTTATGGGGTGGTTTGGAAAAACTGTCAAGTGGGGTGTGTTGAGAGCACGGGTGAGTACAACCTGCCCTGGTGTCTGGCTAGAATCGGGGCCACGTGTACAAATCCAGGTGCGGTACCCCAGAAGGCAGCAGCTCTGCGGGAGGCTTAGCGGAAAACCAACTCCTTCCCAGCACGATGCTGGGCTGAGAAGAGTTAGGCTGGTCCTTGAGTAGTGGAGGAGGTGGCTTCAGGATGGAAAAATAACTATATTTTGAAGCATGCCTTGATTTCAGGGTGCACAAGTACCCTTGGTGTGTGTGTGTGGGCACATTGTGTACTAAGGGGCTTTTCAGTGTGTTGGCCAAAAAAAAATCAACCTCAACAGAAAAAGAAACTGTGTAAAGATTGGAGCCAGAGAAATTCACGTGGACCCCAGGACCTGTCTGTTAGTGTGGTTAGCTGTGGCAACCGACTGTGGTGGCAAGCAGTGAGTGCTCTTCTTGTCTTCTGAGCTGTTTGAATGGTTTTCACTGGGATTTGGTGCTTTGCCCTAAAGACTGCTTGTGGGGCTGGAGGAGGTTACACTTTACCCAAAGACATCGTGTTGGTCGTGGCATAGGACAACTGAGTGACATGTAACGCAGGGAAGGTCAGAGAGTGAGAGCTGGTGGTCCCTTTCGCCCTTAAATTCCTCAGTGCAAAGCAGCTGAGGACATGGGCTCCAGCCCTGCTGCCGGTGGCCGAGGAGGGCGGCTTCGGCAGTGACCCTCTTTGCATGTCCATCTGAGGGATCCCCGTAAGCCTCTTGGAAATCAGCTGAAGGCTCCGATGGCATCGCAACGCTGCTTTGGGTAACACATCACATCACATTGCCCCAGTGGATGGCACGAAATGCCCCGTGGGACCTTCTCCAGCTCTGTCCTTGGCCAGCACCAGCTACTGCATCTCCCTGCTGCACTTTCCTCACTTGCCTGTGGTCTTGCCCAGATGCTTTAGCTGGGAAGCCCGTGTGGACGTAGAGGCTGGCCCCTAGCGAGGAGACATCAGTGGATCCACAGCCTTCAGGTCCTACAATCCCATCCAGCTTTTGGGGGGACCCGAACGCTGTACCAAAAAGCATGGTGGTGGGACGGGAGGAAGGAAAGGCGAGTCCCTTCCAAAACCAGGGCTTGCCGCGGCGCTCTAAGGACCCGTGTCGCCGCTGGCGGGCAATGCGTGGATTAGTGCCATAATTCTTGCAGTTTGGCAAGGCTGCATCAGACTGGAACGTATTTCTAGGTGGTGATATGGTCAGTCAATAGCCTTCATAATTAATCAAGCACTAATAGACAAATTAGAAATTGTGTCTCTTCAAAGCAGGAGGTGGAGGCAAATGGCTGGTGGTTTTTAACTGTTTCGCTGCTTTATTTTATTGCCTGGTTTTACGTTGCTCCCTTGAAAATGGTGTGTTGTTTAGGGAAGTTTTGTACATAAACATGATTTTAAATTTAAATTATTATCTTGATTACCAAATGCGGATGGTGAATTGAAGTTGTTTTTCAGGCAAGCAAATGAAGAATAATATTACATTTTACACTCCACTAAATCAACGTAGCCCTAATTTTGCCATGCAGGAAATCAATTCCAGTCTTTATAACAGTCGAAGATGTTATGAACAAAGTAATTTTGCAAATTATGGCAAGTAACACATTTATTGATGACTGTAGTTTAGGAATTTAGAATTTGTGAGCGCTGTAATATAATAAGGCTGTACTGGCAGGAGCAGAGTGAAATACAGATTATACGGTGAAACTGTAATGCATCATTTGCTATTAGTGGACTGGTAATAATTACCAGTTTCAAAGCAGCTTTTTCCATGTAATCTTTAGTCTCAGTCGTAACAGCCCTTCTCATTGACATTATGATTACACGAGCTGCCCTTACGATCTAGAATATCTAGTTGATGGGAATACTAAAATGTGGTAGCCAACGCTCAATGTTGTATCCTCATTATAAGATAAAATGCTATTTTCTGTGACCTGATCTATAAGGTAGAGAGGTGAGGTAGCATTACATTGTTAGCTCCTACCATGGTGTTAAAAACTTCCACTTCATTACAGCAAAGCAAGATGAAATTTTCCTGTTTAAGATTTTTTCCCTAGCCTGCAAATGAGCATAGGAATATGAAGGTCCAATTGAATTTCCCTCTAATTTTAGCAGATTTAAGTATTTATCTCCGCTTGCATGCCTGGCACATACCAAACACCGCGATGCATTTTATTCCGACACCGGCTTCAGGATGAAACGTTAACTATTATTCCAAGGGCTTTTGAAGTGATTAAAGTGTTAAATGCCTGCTGTAGACGGTGGAGCCTCTTGTTGCTCACCCGATTCAGCTTGTCAGGCCAAACGTAGAATAACCGCAGAGCTGGGAGGCAGGGCGGGAAGCTGCGGCGGGGTGCTGCAGCCGGCGCTGCGGGCTGCCTGCCTCTCCTATCCCCAGATCATCCTTCAGCTCGCCGGGTAAGGAAAATGCCCATACGAAGCTTTTCCCCCCTCCTCCCAAGTGAGATGGGAAACAAGATGGGCTCAGAAAGAGCAATGTTTTCATACCAAATCTGCCTCATTTATTTTGTCTTTTCCTTTTCTTCATATTAGGCAAATAGGGGAAACCTAATGGGGGCAGCTCTCAGTGCAGCATGTAAAGAGCTTTACCCAGGAGTGGTGCCTATGGAGCAGATGCCTTGTAACGTAGATGTCGGGTCAGGGCAGGGGTATGTGGTGTGGGCAGGTACCACCCCAAGCACTGATGTCTTTGGTGGTTCATTCAAACCTCAAGAGCATGTTTGGTTTGTTTTTTTTAAATATCACTAAACAGCAGCTCTACGAGAACTGCTGGGCAGGGCTGGAAATGAATTTTTATCCTCCTCTTAACTCCAGTTTCAGTTCACCAGCATTTTGTAAGAAAACATCCATGGGGGGGTGGAAGTGAATTATTCGCAAAATTACAGGAATCGATAAAAGCGCACTCACCTTCGCCATATCTTACGCCACCCTTTCCTCGCGGGCAGCCCTCAAAAAGTTATTCATCCCCCTTGTTTTGCCATATATTAGAAGGGGCTGCTTTCTGCTGTCATTATTAGCCGGCTTTTTGTTTAGTTATTTAGTAGTTGGTTGCTCTTTTATAGTGTCCATGTTATCTCCAAAAATAAATTATCATGAAATAGAGTTAGCTCACTACTTGCCAAAGTGGCATTTACCATCCTCAGCTTCTTTTCAGTGCAAGAGAAATAATGTGGCTCCGGCAGGGCGCTCGGCCAGGCCTCCTGGCCACCCTCCAGCTATTTCCCTGGCGGAGCTGCCGTTCTTGCTGCCTTCCCCTCTCCCTGTCCCACACACTGTTTCATTTCATTTTATTATTCAATATTTTTTTTTTTTTTGGCCCCAGAGTCGAATCTCTGCTAAGGAGCAGGAGATGCTGCCTAATTTTCTACACATTGTTAGTCTCTCAAAATAAGGAGGAGGCTGATAACGTGACATTGCCCAGCTTGCTAGCAGTTGTGATGCTTTAGGTTGCTGCTTTGAACCAATGTACATGGTTTTCTGGAGTGCTCTTCAGAAGGGGTATTATTTATTCTCTCTCTCTCTCCCTCCCTCTCTCTCCCTCTCTCCCCCTCCCCCAATTGAAATGGTAACAGCCTCTTGCAGCATAAAGTCTGCCGAATCGTAGCTGGCATCAATTGACTTAATCATCTTTTTTTTTTAATAACTTTTTTTGCTGCGGTTACCTGCCAGGGTTTGGTTTTGAACCCAGGACTGGGGATGGCGGGAGGAGGTGGGCACGTTTCGGGTGGGTTTGGACCTCCCCATCGCACCCCTCGCCTCCTCCTGTCCCCCTTCCCCTGCCTGTGCCTGAGCTGGGAGGTCCCTTCCCCAGCTCCTGGACGAGCGTCCCGGAGGAGAGGAGCTTAGGCGGGGAGGCGAGCTCTTGCCCGCCGGTGGGCGGCCGGAGATTGACGCTGCTTGTTGTGTTATTTTGCAGGTAAAGACGAGCCCAGCAGCTACACGTGTACGACTTGTAAACAGCCTTTCAACAGCGCCTGGTTCCTCTTGCAGCACGCACAGAACACGCACGGCTTACGGATCTACCTAGAAAGCGAGCATGGCAGCCCCCTGACGCCACGGGTTGGTATCCCAACAGGACTAGGTGCAGAGTGCCCTTCCCAGCCACCTCTCCACGGGATTCACATTGCAGACAATAACCCTTTTAACCTGCTCAGAATACCCGGCTCGGTCTCGAGGGAGGCGTCGGGGCTGGGAGAAGGGCGTTTCCCACCCACGCCGCCCCTCTTTAGCCCTCCCCCGAGGCACCATTTGGATCCGCATCGCATTGAGCGCCTGGGTGCGGAAGAAATGGCTCTGGCCACCCATCACCCTAGTGCCTTTGACAGGGTGCTGCGACTGAACCCCATGGCGATGGAGCCCCCCGCTATGGATTTCTCCCGGAGGCTGCGGGAGCTGGCCGGCAACACCTCCAGCCCGCCCTTGTCCCCGAGCCGGCCCAGCCCTATGCAAAGGTTGCTGCAGCCCTTCCAGCCCGGCAGCAAGCCCCCGTTCCTGGCCACGCCGCCCCTTCCTCCTCTGCAGTCCGCTCCTCCTCCCTCCCAGCCGCCCATGAAGTCCAAGTCCTGTGAGTTCTGCGGGAAGACCTTCAAGTTTCAGAGCAACCTGGTGGTCCACCGCCGGAGCCACACTGGGGAGAAGCCCTACAAGTGCAACCTCTGCGACCATGCCTGCACGCAGGCCAGCAAGCTGAAGCGCCACATGAAGACCCACATGCACAAGTCCTCCCCTATGACGGTGAAGTCGGATGACGGGCTCTCCACCGCCAGCTCCCCCGAGCCGGGCACCAGCGACCTGGTGGGCAGCGCCAGCAGCGCTCTCAAGTCTGTGGTGGCCAAGTTCAAGAGCGAGAACGACCCCAACATGATCCCTGAGAACGGGGATGAGGAAGAGGAGGAAGAGGAGGAAGAGGAGGCGGAGGAGGAGGAGGAAGAGGAGGAGGACTTGAACGAGAGCGACAGGCCGGACTACGGCTTTGGGATGAGCCTGGAGGCGGCCCGCCACCACGAGAACAACTCGCGGGCCGGCGAGGAGGGCCGGTCGATGCCGGACGTCATGCAGGGCATGGTCCTGAGCTCCATGCAGCACTTCAGCGAGGCCTTCCACCAGGTCCTGGGGGAGAAACACAAGCGGGGCCACCTCCCCGAGCCTGAGGCGCACAGGGACACTTGCGACGAAGACTCGGTGGCCGGCGAGTCCGACCGCATCGACGAGGGGGCAGTCAACGGCCGGGGCTGCTCCCCGGGGGAGTCCGCCTCGGGAGGCCTGTCCAAAAAGCTGCTGCTGGGTAGCCCCAGCTCCCTGAGCCCCTTCTCCAAACGCATCAAGCTGGAGAAGGAGTTCGACCTGCCGGCCGCCGCCATGCCCAACACCGAGAACGTTTACTCCCAGTGGCTGGCGGGCTATGCCGCCTCCCGGCAGCTGAAGGACCCCTTCCTCAGCTTCGGTGACTCCCGACAATCGCCCTTCGCCTCCTCCTCCGAGCACTCCTCGGAGAACGGCAGCCTGCGCTTCTCCACGCCGCCGGGCGAGCTGGACGGAGGGATCTCAGGCCGCAGCGGCACGGGAAGCGGAGGGAGCACCCCCCATATTAGTGGCCCGGGCCCTGGCAGGCCCAGCTCAAAAGAGGGCAGACGCAGCGACACTTGTGAGTACTGTGGGAAGGTCTTCAAGAACTGTAGTAATCTCACCGTCCACAGACGGAGCCACACGGGCGAGAGGCCGTATAAGTGTGAGCTTTGCAACTACGCCTGCGCCCAGAGTAGCAAGCTCACCCGGCACATGAAAACACACGGGCAGGTGGGAAAGGACGTTTACAAATGCGAGATTTGTAAGATGCCTTTTAGCGTGTACAGTACCCTGGAGAAACACATGAAAAAATGGCACAGTGATCGAGTCTTGAATAACGAGATAAAAACTGAATAGAGGTATATTCGTACCCCCCTCCCCCATCCACCCCCGTCCCTTCCCCGTCCCGCATCCCCGTAGAGGTTTTCTAGTCCCTTGTGATGGAAATCATGGAAGCTAAGGATATTTGGAAAGTGCTTGTCACCAGCACACCCTGTTTATTTTCTTTTTGTTCTCACCGTTTGAATGCATGATCTGTATCGGGGCAATACTATTGCATTTTACGCAAACTTTGAGCCTTTCTCTTGTGCAATAA
>VZTQ01007493.1:590655-665655 GCA_013400755.1 Pelecanoides urinatrix | reverse complement strand
GTTCGGAGAGGTGAATGAGCCCTCCGGGCGCTGCGTTGCCCTGCAGCCGCGCACACGGGCCTGGGCCGGTGGTTTGGAGGAGCTTCAGGAGAAGCAGCTCCTGCTGTAGGAGATGTTGTCTGAGCGCCGACTGGCCGGCGAGAGCGTAGCTTGTGAACGACAACGCGCTGTCACCCCAACACCGAAGCAGAATTTGCTAATGTGATGTTTTTCTGCCACTGGCGATGAGTTAATGGCATGATAAACCCGTTGCAGTTTGTTGGGTTGGGGCATGGATGTCTAAGGCCCCGTCGTGTGCTCTCGAGCTGCTTTGGCATACCACGCAGGCGTGACCCGCGCTCCCTAGAAACTTCCCTGTCTCTCTCTGTGCAAAAAGATGTCTCTATAAATAAGAGCGATATTTGGGTAACAGTGTCTCTATTGTTAAAATCTCAAACCCCATCAAGTTTAGAGAAGGAACGCGTTTTTATGGCACAGACCCCTTTGCTGTTAGTCTCCTAACTAATCTCCTCCAAATTGCATGATTAATGTCATGAAGGCGCTGAAACAGTATCCAGAATTTAGGCTACAGATGTTTCATATTTATTAGGGTTCCAAGGGCTGAGATAAATACAGGAATAAGTGATACCATGTCTTTGCTTGACATTCAGGAGGCTTTGGCATATCTGATGAGATACAGTTTCGGGGTTTATTGAAGTGCAGAGTTTGTACAAAAAAGAAAAGAGATACCAGCCACTCTTTTAGTTCCCTCCCTCTTTTTTTCCTCCTGTTAAAGGTTAAAAACCATTTTTGGCAGATGCATGGGCAAATTGTAGTATTGACTAGGAGAGTGATACTGTCCTGCGGGCTCTTTGCTGGAGTTGCCCGAGAGCCGCCGCTCCTCGAGCCCAGATGCTCGGCTGCTGGTTTCAGAGGAGCTGCAGGGATCCTGGTGCGGGGTCCCCTCCCCGGGGATCCCCAGCTTTTGTGCCCCTCAGCGGAATGTACGCTTCGCAGTGGTGTTGTGCTGGCACGGCTGGTGGCCGGGATGGCTGCGACACTCTTGGCTCCCTTGAAAGTCTCAGCCAGCTTCAACATCAGCCTGAAATGTGTCGGGCTCAGACATCAGCAGCAACAAGCCCTCCCCGGGGGAACCGGGCACGTCCTCCTGACGTCGGAGGAGCCACTCCAGTTTATACCCGGTGAAGATCTGGCCTAGGAGCTGCTTGTTTAGTCTTGACGGCAGTTCACACATAGCCCTACAACCACTCTCTTAAGTGTTAGTGAAGCAATTTCCATAGAAACTGCTGCCCAGGTCGGGATGCGGAGGTGAATTTTGAGGGGTGTGCTGATGATGCGCCGACCTCGCCGCTGCGGCCGCCTGCGGTGTAGCCCTTAGCCTGCCATTTGGGATAGCATGGTGCTTGGTGATCGGCCTCGAGCGGGAGCTTGCAGCCGCTCTTGTTCCCCATGTGAGCAGAGCCAGGGACGTTTGCTGTCCCATGCTGCCGGAGTCGATAGCAAGTCGCCCGTGTGCTTCGCTGGGCACGGGCTGGGGCTTTGCAGCTCGAGCTTCACTGCTGCAGCGTGCGCTTGCACGCTGTGCGATATCCGACATGTAACGAGTTGGGAAAAGTCCTCCGTGAACCGCCCGCCGCGTGGCATATGAACAGTACCGATGGCTTTAAGAGGGTCTTCGGCACCCGGATGCACCATGGGTGCTGGGGGAGGCCCCAGAGATTTTGGGAAGGAATAGGAGGAAATTTTCAGACAGGCTGGCTCGGTCCTTACCCAAACAGAGCTCCTGGCACAGCGCGGGTTTCTCAGTAAAGCCCAGAGGTTTCTCCTCCTAAATGATCCCTGTGGTTCCTGCGTGGTGCCAAGCGATGCCGGATGTGAGAGTGCGGCCTGAGAGGAGGAAGGGCTCCGTCCTGCCCTATCCCTTTGCGACAGTTGGGTGCCCTAGCTGTTAAAGAAAAAAAAAAAGATGAAAAAAAAGTAAAATAAGAGAATAACTCGCACCGTGGGCCATGTCACACCTGTTCTCTCCTCTGTCCCCATGCTCTCTGTAGGTTCGGCGTACCCCGCCAGCTGGCGCAGTGCCCAGGGAGCCCCTGACGTCTGGCAGTTTTCGGATGGAAGTTCAAGAGCACTTAAATTCTGAAAGGAGGTGAAGCTGGGGTGAGCGGCCGGCAGCGTCTCGGCGTCCGGAGGTGGCCTCTGTCCTGCTGGCTCGCCGCGTCCTCGGGAGAGCCTGAGAAGTCACCCGCCGAAGGCAGCGCTCCCCGGGCTCCTCCTGCCTGCAAGACTATCGTATTTATATTTTGTAATAGAGTACAACACTTCTTTGGGGTTGTTTTTTTTTGTTTGTTTGTTTGTTTCTTTTTTTATTTTCTAAAAACAAAAAAAGCAAACCCACCCACCAAGGTCAAGGGCTTATCGATGGCTTCGACCGGCTCCTTTCCCCGCGGAAAAGACTGTCTCGCTCTCGTGGACAACCCAGCCTGTTGGTTATCTCCGTGACGTGCCATTTCTCGAAAAGCGCATCTGATGTAACGAATTAAAAATAAAACACAACACAGTGTAGGTCTGTGGGTGGGTGGGAAATTGCCATAATAAATGTTGGAGCATTAGGTTTTGTTTGCTCTGTCTTTAATTTTTAATGCTAACAAGAGCCAGGCAGCTGGTATGACTTTGTATTACCGTATCAGCTTCAGAAAACCAAGTGCTGAGTTTACAAAGAGAAAGCCGGGGCCGGTGTCCATGCGAGGGGCTGTGCGGTCCCGGCGGGCAGGCGTTTCCTGCAGAGCTAGACCAGGCGTCGGGTTTACGGCCGCGGCACCCCAAGTTGGGGCGAACCCCCATTGGTGTTCGGTGATGCTGAAGTGGGGGGTCTCCCAGCTCTCCTCCATCGCCCGCCTCCTCTTAATGTATGCCGGCTGTCGTGTTGCATTTCTGCTGTTAAACTACGTACTTTTGGGGCTGGTGGGATCCGTAATGTCCCATAGTGTCCTTCCAAGGAGAAGTGAGGCCGGCTGGCGGGTTTCAGGAGGAGCAATAGTCTTGCTATGGCGATGCTGTCAGTACCAGGGGCTGCAGGGCCCTGCCCTGAGCCAGGGTACCGGGGGGAGCTGCTATCGGGTTGGTGTCCCGGTGTCTCCCACCGAGCGCTCCAGCCCTGGCACAGCTTTCCCGCTTGCCAGTGACACTCGTCTCCTGCTTGGAGCTGAGCACCCACCCGAGGAGCTTGCTGGTTCGGGGCCCAAGTGCTTTGCTGAACAGAAGATGAGTTAAGTGCGTGCTTGTGTGCTGTCTCCAGTGGGATTTATAGGCTGTAGCTACTCATGCCTGTGCCGGCGAGCGGGAATGGACCTTATTTGGTGAAAGAAACCAGCTGGGTAGCGAGCGGAGTCGCTGGCTGGCCCGGTCAGGCTGCCAGGACACCCACTGCCGGTCACAGTGGGACGGAGCCGAGCGTGGGGCAGGGACCGGCTGATCCAATTTGCTTCGTGTATTAGCTTCGTTCTCACTTCTGGTTTTATTCATCTCCTTTCTTCAAATCTGAGTGGAACACCCAGCCCTGGTGACTCTCTGCTAGTGAAACAGCCATAGGGGAAACGATGTTGCCTTTTCAATGGGTGGTGGTTGTTCTTTTGTTTTTTTAAAATCCCAGGCTGTAGTTCTCACGTGGGCTGGGGGCATAGCACAAGCACAGACACTTTCGTACCTGACAGCTCAGCAAGGGGCCAGGGCGGGCGGCAGAAGCGCCTCACACATGGCTGTGCCTGGCAGGGCTCGGTGCACAGGCATGGGTTGACCCAAAGGCAGCTCTTGCTGCTTCTTTTAAGGCGATTTGGTCTTTGAGGTCCAATTACCCCCAAGTCTGCATGCACCCTAAGCTTTTTTTATCATTAGGAGATGTTTTTAGAAGGTTCTTCCTCTCCCAGCCTGTGCTACTCCCTCTGTGTCTGCTTGTAAGGGGTTCTTTTGAGCCTTGGAAGGGTGAATCCTGTTGCATTAAGCATCCCAGCGATTGCAAACGCACCATCGGTAAGGAATTAGCAGCTCCCGTTAGCTGCTGGCACCCCTGCTCCTGCCCTGGGGTGTCTCTGCACCAGGCAGCTGTGTCACATCAGGGCTAACGGAGTTATTAATTGGAAAGGGGGTTGCTCTGCTCTCTCCTACCAAATTGCAAAGCAGGGATCACCTGGTACCTGTATCTACAGCAGGCCTGTAATGCTCATAATAAAGGGCAGCTGGGAAGTGGCTTTATAGGGGTTTTTCAGTGTGCTGGCCAGCTCTGGGGGTGTCTTTACCCTTACTGTGTCTGAGCACAGGCAAAGCTCAGTGCATAGGTGGCTTCTGGGGGAGCTGGTCATGCTTTTGGTGCTCTGCTTTCTCTGGCCGTGGCCCAGGTCTCCTCTGGCAGCCAGCGCCAGGTGGGTGTTTCTCCCAGGAAAAGCCGAAAATAACAAAGCAGTGACAGCTCTATGTGCTCTGCCAAGCACAGGGGGGAAAAGTTAAACCTGTCCTTTTGTGACACATTGAAGGTAAAGTCAAATAGTCCTTAAAATGTATATTTTTTAATACCGGTGTTAAACCTCCCCCAACTCTTAGGACTTTAAAACATCTGCAGAATTTATGTGTTGCCTTAAAGTTACCAATACATGGAGCGACTGTGCCGAGAGCCTCTTGGAAGCGTTAGGGCTGTGCTGGGGGCTCCTCTCCCCAGCTGCAGGGCCTGATCCTGCTTGCAGGCTCCAGGGTCCATGTGGTTCTTGCAAAGCAACAGGGCAGCCCCAGCACAAGTTTTTGGTGGAGCTATGAGGGCTTCCACTGCCTTGTGTGACCTGGGCTGCTGCGTGCTTTAATTAGGGGTGTTGTTAGGATCCTTTTTTTGTCTGGCCAGGACTTGGCTGCTGCAAAGCCCTTTGCTGGCTCTGGGTGCGTGGAGGATTGTCAGCGATCCTGTTAACGAGTTTCTGCCAATTAACAGGAGTCGAGGGTTTCTTGCGAGGGGAGAGCTGGAAACCTGTTAGGCTCAAAGCTGGAGGTTGCTCTGTTTTCAGTGCAAGAGGGGCAATATTCCTAGAGATTTTGTGTTTAAGCAGATTCCCAATGTGTCAGTCTGCACATCAGACTTAAAAAACTAAGTACATTTGGTCTTTATAAAAAAAAAAAACACAAACTCCTAAAGTTTTAGAGTTTTTAATAAGCGAAAGAAAAGCTCTTTGTTTCCCAGTCCACGGGGCGGAGATGAGCGAGATACCTGGGAATTAGCTAGCTTAGCTTTGATTTTTTGGGGGGGGGTTAAAAAGTTGCTTTCAAACTTGAAGGCAATTTGACTGTGCTGTATTTTATTTCTAAGCACACTTTCATGACACTAAAATGCAGCAAAGGTCAAGTCTTTTGTGAAGCCTAACTTAAATTTTGGTTTCAAAATATGTATTATTTGGGATTTGTGATGCATTTGGGCCGTGGGCTTTTACAAGGTGAGAAAGGTCTCTCCAGAAGGGATCTGAAAACAGATCTAAAAACCTGTGAATGAGACTTCAAGCAACACTCCCAACCCCGCCCTGCGTTTCAACCCCAGCTTCGTGTTGGGTCCCACTAAGCGACCAGTGGCACCAGCGGCAGCATCGGGCTCGGGCGCATTGTGGTGTTGGTGGGTGGCAACGCAACCGCAAACTGGGGCAAGGTGGAGGGAAGCACCATCCTTCTTGGGCTGCTGGAGGTTATTTTACCAACTATGCCGTTCACTTTTTTTTTTTTAATCTCATTTCTTCTGTCACTGTGTGTGAGTTGTCTGGGTGCCGGCGAAACCCAGGGGTGAGCCTTCACCTGTGGATTTTGGGTGGTGAGGCGGAGCACCCGCTGGATGTAGCTGCCTTTCCAAGGGCTCCCTGCTCTGGTGTGATATTTCACATCATCCCATTATAAATTATTATCGAGGAGCGAGTTGAACAACCCCCAGAATGAGAGTTGTGCCTCATTTGCTTCTTTTTTTTTATTCTCTGCTTCTCCCCCTAGTTTTTCCCCTTTCAGGCGTGATTAGGCATCATCATTCAATTGTATGTTTTATCTGCTTCAAACCTTGTTGCCCCTCCGTCCCAACATCCCCTGAACCTCCTCTCCCCACAAGTCACCCTCTTAACGTTCGTCTTCTACAGGGGTCCAAATAATCAATTATTCCCAAGGAAACATGGATTTGGAGGGGGGGGAACACAACAACAAAAAAAAGCTGCACCCAAAATATGGCCCTTATTCCTTAATCTCCCTGGATAGAGTTACACATCTGGTAGAGGCTTGTTCGTTGTTGCTATTACTTTTATTGCGTCTTTAGTGGTGATGAAGTTCAGATGGCAGAACCAGTGGGCCCCAATTTAATTTCGTCTGGCCTCCTGTAATGAGCACGATGTGATGCCCGGGAAGTGCTGGCTCGGCCACGGCTCCAGCGGCCGGGCGCTCCTGTGCTGTGGTGATGGGCAGAGGCTGCGTGGACAGACAGCCGGACAGGCAAAACCCTGTGGCGAGGCGGGGGGATGGGGAAGGAGAAATCTGGAAATCAGAATGATAACGGGCAGGTGGAGGCGTCTGTGCCATTTTCTGTATGAACATCAGTGAAGTACTGCAGTGAGGTGGGTGGATGGATGGACAGACAGACGGACAGACAGCTTTTCATGTCAAAACATGAAAGCAAGGCCATGAGGTGTATTTCCACCTTTTTGGTGGCTGGAGTGCGTGCGCCGTGATGCTTTCTGAGGTTGCTCTAGCCCTGATGGCTCTTCCCTGGCCACTTCCATGACCCTCTGGGTTTCCAGTGGCAATGTACAGAAGCTCCCACCTCTCCCCCAGTGTCTGCAAATGCATGTGTCTAAGGGCTATACAGGATTCATTTATGGGCCTCCCGTTGGTGGGCTACATGCATGCAAAATGAAGGTTGTATTTGGCTTCTAATATTCAGATCTATATTCCATATTGTGTTGACCAAGAAAAACAACTCAGCCCCCGTGCTGAAGAATGTGATGGACTGATGACTTTCAGAAACATACTGTAAATCAAGGAGGCTAATAAATACTTGCTATTAATAAAACGGGGCTACTGCCTTTCAAGTTATTTTCACGTTTTACAACATCTTAAAATTTAAATGAAATGAAAAAGGCAATACTTTTGGACCTTCCCTCTTCCCCCAGCATGGTTGTTGCTAAACTTAACCTCCTCAAATGCCCAGGTAAGATGAGTTTTTCCTCAATGAGAAAGACTAGATGGAGCAATAAGGGCCCTGCCCAAGCCCGTGGAGAGGTGGCCTCTTGCTGGGTTGTCCCTATGATCTGGCAGAAGATCCCTAAAGCTTGTCCAGACAGTTGCATGGAAGAGCCTACAGCTCCAAGCTGTACCACCTGCACCAGTTCATGCTAAACCCTTAATGCTTCCCAGTTGTGAGTGAAGCCGCTCCAGGTGTAAGCGCGCAGGCAGAGCATCCCCAGGCTGCTTAACCCCTTTGCTTGGGTTGCTCTGGGTCTGCACCCCATCCCTAGCAAGAGGTTGGGTGAAGGTGTTGGTGGCCAAGGGCCTCCTGAGAAGCCCCCCTGCAGGCAGCAGAAAACGGGGCTGTGAACTTGCTTCTTGAGTAGCCGTAGCAGAGCTCGTGGTGCCTACGGGGATGCCAGATAAGACTCTTTAAATAGTTGTGCCCTTGCAAACCCAGGACACTTTGGGCAGGGAAGGAGTAGAGGACAGAGCCCTAAATAAACTTTTTTTTTTTTTTTTTTTTTTTCTTTATGTGAGTGTCTGTCCTTTCCCTGACCTCCTCTTACAGCCCTCCAAGCAAGCAGAGCCTGGTGGCTGTGACCGTTTGGTCCCCATTCCCTGTGGGCCAGGGTTGTCCTCTGGCAGCCCTTGTCCCATGGCTTGTCTCCAGAAAAGTTCCCGTCGGTGGGTGCTGTGGGCTCTGCCTGCCCCACGCTCCCCAAACACCCCTGCACCCCTAATTCCGGTATGGATAAATCTTTTTTTTTTTTTTTTAATATTCTCCTCCCAACAGACCTCTTCCCTGGGGTTCGGCTTTTCCATTCAGAGGCATCGGGGAGCAACATCCCTTCGGGAGCTGCTTTGCACTTGGCTGCTCCTCTTGGCTTTTTTGCTGCCTCAAATCCTCTTTTTTTTTTTTTTCTTCTTTTTTCCCTTTCCCTCTCTCCCCTGCTGAAGAGATAGCACCTTCTGCAGCTGTAGTCATTAAAGGGGAGGGGAAAAAAAGCTTATTTAAAGTAGAGCCTGGCAATATAAAATAAGGTGTGGAGGTGATGAATGATCCCGGGGTATATTAAAGCAGGGGCTGGCATTTTCGACATCTCTCCTACCCGCGGCGTGTTTAAGCACCTCTGAGACAGGCTGTTTTGAAATGCCGAGCATCTGCCCCCGGGCCCTCATTTGGGCAAGTTTAAAAACGTCCTCTGGGATTTAGTCAAGTCGTTGCTGTTTTTCTCTCCGGAAGACCCCGGCACTGCTGTCCGGGTGCGGGGCTGGAAGGGGACAGGAGGACAAATCCCACCCCGGGGGATCAGAGGATGGGTTCCCCTGGAAAGTGTGGAGGTCGGGGAAGCCTCCCTGGCTTTTAAATGCTTTTTAAAGGCTCTTGGAAGCGTATTTCCAGCATCACTGTGAGAGGCAGTCAGGAGAAAGGGGGGAAGAGAAAAGAGCTCATTGCATGCGACTAGCAGGGCAGGCACGGGGAAATTATGCATTTTTCTGGACTGGGTTATTCCCTTCTGTGTATTAAACATTATTTTAATATTCGAGTGACAATGTTTTATAATTAAGCTAAATGTAAGAGACAGAGTACGCTGGAGAGCTGGGCTCGGTGTGAGGAAGGTTTCCACCCGCTGCCCAGGATTAACCCCAGGTTGCAGCATCCTCTGTGGCCGCGCTGGCAAGTACGGTGCCTGGCTCTTGAACGCCAACATGCCCCGCATTCGGCAAGTAAAACCTTTAACTCATAAAGGTTGTAATGTTAATACAGAAGAAAAGCCTTTTAAAAAATTACATTAGTTCACAGACATCTATTGAACTCATGAGGGGAAATCTAGCCCCTGAGAGAGAGAAACTAAAGAGCTGAGCCATAAACCAGTATGATAACATCCTTATTATAAGATGCAAATTAAGGGGCCCAATTCACTTTAAAAAAGCATTATGAGTATTTAATTTTTCTAGTGGGAATATCTCTGAAGTTGGCCTGTGTGTGGTTTTTCATGCTGTGTACTTAAAAAAAAAGAATAAAGTAAGTCAGGCCACAAAGAAGCTGCTGAAGGCAGAATCGAGGATGCTGGTTTGGGTGTCGGGAGAAGTAGCTGGTGCTTATCACGGGCAGGAGAGCTTGTGTTCGCACCGGATTCAGATGGGGAGACAGCGGCTAAAGCCAGCAGCATCCCGGTGGGTTTCTGAAGGTGTAAAACAGGGTCAGAACCTGCCCTGGGGTTTGTTTTAAGTGTTTCATCTGGGGAGCGGCTGGCTGGCTCCCCGGGCCTCTCTGGCCGGCAGCTTGGTGCTGACACCGGTGCCCTGCGGGTCAAGGAGAAGCGCTTGGTTGAATCCCCATCTGAGGTTTTTTGGATTCTCTGAGCAACCCGCTCCCTGCTCTTGGCATTGCTTCTCCTTCTGGGGGGCGGCTGGGCTGCCACGGTGCTGCTGACAGCGTTGTTATAGAAAACAAGAGTCTGGTGAAGGGACCGCGGGGCTTTCGGGTGCTTTGCTTGAGGCACTTGTTTGCTCCGGGAGCAATTCGAGGCTTCACCGTATCTGCCGGGTTTGTTTTTTCTGGCCATTTCTTGTTTCCTGGAGCCTTTTGAAATTTATTTTATTTTCTTTTTTTCCCCCCTCTGAAGTTGGAAGACTGCATAATCGCTGCCCTTGCCTTTGCCCTCGCTGTTTGTCAGCCGCCGGAGGTTAAAGACTCGAGCCAGCAGAAGGACTTGGCACGCAAGGTGGGGACAGCTGGGATGAAAGGGAGAGAGCCTCTGAGTGTTTGGTCCGCTCTCCATCCAGCTTTAGGGTTGAAAGGTCAAGACTTGTTCTAAAAAGTGAAGAAAATGGGGTACCCTTAATTCGCATCCTTAAAGACAAAAGGCCTGGTTCAGCTGTCCGTGTGCCGGAGCCATCAGGAGGCTGGAATTGTGTTTTTGAATGTAAAAAATAAAGCAAAACCCCTACCCAGAAAGATTGCTTTTCAGGTGGGCATTATACAGCTCTCCTATATAATGTGTGGAGGTCAAGGGTTGAGTAAGATATAGGGAGACCAGGTAAATACGTTCATTTGAAACCCAGGGATGAGATGATTTTATTTATTTTACAGAGTTGTAGAGCATCTCTCCAGTTACGGAGATGAAAATGGGGCCGGGACAGGGGCTGCCGGCTCCGGATCCAGCCCCGCAGCTTGAGTTTGGGGTCGTGCTCCACTCCCACACCGCAGCCGCTGCCTGGGGGTCGGGGCATGAAAAAAACGGGATTTTCCTGAGGTTGGGTTAATCAGTTGAGGAAAACCCTGGTCTCCAGCTGGACCCCAACGGCTGAGCTCCGAGTGGGTCTGAGCCACGCATCGAAGCCTGTTTCTCACCCCACAGCTGCCTCCCTATCCCCTTTCCAGCAATCGAATACTAATTTGTTTCCAAACCACTATTTACAAGGAATATTGCTTTTTAAAGGTGCACAGATGCATGCAGCCAGCAAAGACCATAAAATAGTGGTAGGTAATGCCCGCTGTCGAACCCGTAGAAATACAGATGCCTTGCTTTGAGTCTTTAGGAAAAAAAAAAAAGAAAAAAAAAAGAAAAAAAATCCAATCTATCCTTCTTTTCTCTTGTTTAGGAATCATAAATTTTGCATGTAACAGGGTTAGCGGACCAGCTAGGGAGCTGTATGGGGCTGTAAGTTAGTTAGGCTGGAAGTATTTATGGGGCTGTCGCTCAGCTGATCCCTGGCGGGGGGCTGCACCGAGGGGGCCCCTCGCTTGTTGCATGTCGTGTTAAACACCCATAAAACCCAGCAAACCAACAAAACAACCTTTTCTGATAGAGCAGGCCATGCCGCGGCAATCCTCCCACCGATATCTATCAAAAGAGGCGGTTTCTGAGTGTTTTCCCCCACCCCGCCCTGAATCCACACAGGAGCCCCCGTGGCATCATGTGTACAGCGTGGCCGAAAATCGCCTGGCTGCGGAGGCTGATGGGGAATTTTGCTTGTCATTTACAAAGTGAACTTTGTGGGAAGGCGGAGGATAAATATCAGGACGATACACAGCTCGCGGCCAAACCCTGGCGATAATCTCTCGGCCAGGCACGCCAGTGTTTTCCATGCCGTTTCCCAGCTTGCCGTGCATCCTCTAAGCCTCCCCCTCCCCTCGATTTAGGAATAGGAGCCTCATAAATCCTTCTGACCCGGATGCTTTATCGGGTGCCCCAGCTTCTCTCTGCGAAACCACGGCGCGGGTGGCAGGGGCGAACATCTGCGCAGGGGATATCCTCCCGTTCCCGCTCCTCCGTGGCCGGCCGCTATCGCCACTGGGAAGGCAGTTGTGGTTTCATAGCATTTTAGCTGCGAAATGAGGAAGGATGTTCTTCCTTGTGGTTTGCAATTAGGGTGTAGAAAGTAACAAACGTATTTCTGCATCCCACCCCAGATTCGCTCTCCTGCAGCCGGGCTGAGATAAGGGGTGATGCATCGGAATGCAAAACCTCCACGGCGAGCGAGTTATGAAAGTGATTGTAAAAGCTCCCTGGGAGATTAAACATGGGTCTGTGTCTGTGCGTGGCTCTGGCAGCACTGGAAATAACGTTTAATATCACACAGCACCTTGCTTAAAAAAAAAAAAAAAAAAAACACCACAAAACACAGCCTGGGTTGCAGCGGCTGGGAACCTAATGCCCTAAATCCAGCCTCCGTCTTTCACCCCGAAAGTTTTCAGCTTTTGGGAGCCGGTGAGGTATTTTTGTCTCTCACACCCCTTGCATGCTGACATTTGCACTGCCGAAGCCCAGAAAGGCCCCAGGATTAGCACCAGCGAAGGGCTGGCCTCTCCCAGGAGCTGGGCTGGTCCGTCACCGGGGATGCTCTGGAAGGGCTGTGGGGAGAGTTTGCTCCAGGATGGAGTGATGCCCAATTTCGGGTTTGCCATCACTCCAAAGAGGGGTCCTGGTCTGGCTTGATGGCGGCTCCTTAAGAGCTGCAGTGGGGATGGATGAAGCTAGAGCGTGCTCGCTCTGGGTGCTTGAAATGGTTGGGGATAAGTTGAGAAATAATGAATTATTGATTTGCAAGCAGCACAAGCATCTTGGCTCTTACCCGGTCATGGGTGCTCCCTCACAGCCGCGGGCCGACCGCAGCAGGTCGCGTGGGTGAGAGCTCCCTGGGGCACGTCCAGCTGCAGCGAGGATGTTTCTGGGGACACATGTTTTTGGAAGAGCGTGGCGGGGGTCCTGCTTGGGGCCAGATGTCTTTCCAGAGGTGCTTCTCCTCACACCCCCCTTTTAACTCTTCCCTTGGGAAGGAGACGATCTTTGCTGATGGCCCCGGCTGGGACGTGCCGCTTCCCCCGCCGGGATCCCCCGCGTCCGGGGCCCTTCTCCCCGCACTGCTCGGCAGGTTTCGGCATGACTCACTGAAGCCTGGGACAAGGTGGGGTGTTTTCTTCCAGGTCAGGATTTAAGTGGATTGGCAAAGGGCTGTGGGAATGCTTTTAAGGTGTCTTCTTGCATGTTGTGTGTTTTTTGGTTTTTTTTTTTTTCCCCTTCTCCTTTTTGTTTCCCTGCAAGCAGTGTCAGGCTCTCCCGCTCTGCCTTCGCCTGGCAGATGAGCGAGGAAGTGTTCGGGCTGCTGGAGATGCACATTTAGCAACGCCTGCATCCCCACCCTGTACCTCTGCTCAGCATCTTTCCTCCCCTTCTCTCCACCACCCCCCAAAACCACTCCCCATCCCCAAAGGGTCAATGCCTTTGATCCCAGCCGGGGGCCACCAATGCACCCCCACTTCCTCCCTCCTCATGGGGTGCCTTAGCGATGGGAATCTGGGAATCAACTCCCGCTTACATAGGTATTGCCACACTTGGAATAATAAAAATGACAGAACGAGAGTGATGAAGCTGCCACGTACCTTTGCAACACACATCTAAGTCTTTCAAGACTCGGAGCTCCAAGGTTCGTGGAGAGGTAAATAATAAGCAGTAATTAAATAAGCACGCACTGGACCGCTCTGAATTGCAAGAGGTTTTGCAACGGACGGAGATGCTGTTGCGCTGGTCAAGGTCCTCGCTATGGGAGTTTGGGGCGGCCGCAAGGGTCTGCAGCTGAGCAGCCGCTTGCATGTGAGAGATGCTTTGCATTCGTGGTACTATTATTAGTTAATGTGCGTTAATCCCTGCAGCTCCAGCTCTGCCTGTGCAGGGCTTACTGCCTGGCTATTGCCTGCCCAGAGCCAAGCCCGGCTGCACCTCCCAGTACCCCATCTGCTGCAGATTAAAGATCTTGTACCACCGAGCCGGGCTAAACGCAAGGTTTTTTGCCACTGGTTCCCATCGTAATTATGTATCTGCATGGGATAGACCCGAGGGCAAACCGTCCTGGCACTCCATCAGCGCTTTCCTACGTGCGCTTCTGGGAAGCGGAGGGACAGCCACATGCATGACCTGTTCTTCTGGCCTCTCTTCAATCACATTGCAGCCTCAGGTGCATTTTTAGCTCCTCTGAAATATTTTGGGGGTGTTTTTTCACGTTAGTGCCTTATTCGCTTTTTTTTTTCTTTTTTTCCCCTTCCTTTGACATGTCCGAACCATTTCATCCCATTCTTAGTATTGACATAAAAATGCAGCTGAGAAAACACTGACGCTGTTTCAACAACTGCCGTGCTAAGAAGTAAAGTAAACCAGAAAGTAGTTATTACACCGAGCGCTTCCTCTTCAAATCAGCTGCGGGGGGGGGGGGGGAGAAGTGAGAGTACTTGGTAATTAGATTCTCTCCCTCATCCTAATTGCATTACTGATAAATCAGCTCTGAAGATCTGTTTCTTTTTAAGTTTTCCTGAATTTAGCCTTTGTCTGAGAATCTTGGAACAAGAGAGCCGCAGTAAAGATGATTAACCTACAGTTAATTACTGGGGTATTTCGGCTCTGCCCTGTGGACGCTCAGCCAGCGATGGTTAACCATTGGCCTCTCGGAAAAGGGCCCCCCTGCCAAAGCCAGGGGAGAGGAGCAGCGGCGGAGGCCGAGCCTGGTGAGCCGGTCCCTCATTACTGACGTGGTTTAAGTAAAAGTGCAGGAGGCTTTACATTAAGGGATAATTTGGCACACACATGAGTCCGATGGAAAAAATGAACTTTTCCTCAGCATGCCTTTTCATTCCGCCCTTCTTCCCCCTCTCTTTTCAGGGATGCTAAAAGGCCAGGGAGTTTTACTTTAGCAAATGCCTCTTATAAACACCTCCTATAATTTCAGAGTCCTGCACTCCGAATCCCTTTAAGCTCCAATTAAACCATATGTATATTGTATATTTTCTTTTTTAGAAGAGAGGATGTTTAGTTAATATATAATTACGTGCCGGGTCCGTGGGCTGCAGATGGGCATGGGGAGAAACCCACGAGCTCCAAGAGAGGGGAGGATGAAGAAAAGCCCTCCCGACACCGTGCGGGGTGTCCCCTTTCCCTTAATTGAAGCCAGGGCAAGCGATGAGAGCTCATCGGTGACCTTCCACCGAAATCTTGCGCTGTTGAAACCTGGCACTTGCAGAAGAGGCGGGGTGGCGATGAGCGGCACACGCGGTACCGTGCCGCGGGGCTCCCGGCGAGTTCATAACAGATCACAGCTCCCAATTCACCAGTGGGTCATGTACGCCGTTCACTTTGATGCACGGGTTCACGTGCACCAGGTTATGTCCCTATGAGACGTGGCCAGATGATGTATCAGAAAAATCAATGCTGATGGTTTAAAAAATAAATCCTTGGTGAACACGATGTAAATTCTGGATCGGATGAGTTCGCCCTCCCCGCCGCTCGACTCAAGGCCATGGTTTGCAAAGCTTTATTGAAATTGTGCATGAGTTTCTTCTGGGTAGGATGACAAGGACCGTTGTGTTGACAGTGCAATCACCTTCAGCAGGAAAAAGAGGGAGTCGTACTCCCAAAACACAACAATGTTTGGATGATTTTAATTGGGAAATGTGGGTAGGAGGACACTGGAGCATGCTACCTCTGTTAGGAGAGCACCAGTGATGCCAGAGCTGCTCCATGATGGAGGATGAGCCGAGAGTGATGCCAGCAGTCGATGTGACCTCACTGGTGGGGCACTGTCCCATAGGGTCTGACCTAGGCGGGCAGAGCCATGTGCAGGTTGCAGGCTCCACAGACAGCCCTGGGCATGGCCAGGGGATGGACCAGGGCCAGGAGCCATCCAGGGAGCCAGGCAGGAGCAGCAAGAGATGGGGACAGAGATGGAGAGGGTGGAGGAGAGAAGGCTACATCCTTTAGGATTCAGAAACCTGGCCCGCTAACCCTCTTCTGCTGCTCAGAAAGCGTTCAAGGCTGCCCTGCTTGGCCAGGGGTGGGAATGGCCTTCAGCTGTGGCCATGCTGCCCCCTCCACTGATCACCCACAGGTGGGGGCACCCAGCCCACTTCTCCTCCAGCTCTTCCTGACTAGAGAGGTCTACAAGGTAGCTGATAAAGGCACAGGCTAACAGCAAGCTTGGGAGCAAAGGGCTGGAGCTGAGCTTGGATGGAGAAGCAGCAGGTTGTGCTCCTGTGGTGAGAGGCTCATGCGTTTTTGGGTCTGCCTTGATGCTCTCTGGATGTCATAGGGGGTCCCCTGCACTGGGTGGGCTGCGACACCAGCCTTCACCCGGGGTCTGCTGTGGCCTCTGCAGCCTCGTGCTCACACCTGGACTGGCTTTGGTTCTTTGGCTGGACCTGGGAGGCAATGCCTGTGGGACGGTGCAAGGTCAGAAGTGCCAGCTTACCGCAGGTACCCAGCGCGCTCTGGGTATTGGGGAACAAATCTGCACTGCTCTGGGAGAAAAGAGAGGATGTCCTTGCCTAGCTTACAGAAGATGGAGGCTTTGACAAGGTGCTTCCTGTTGAACTTCACCTCTGTGCCGTGCTAAGCCTTAGGTGGTACCTCATCTCGGCTTGCTCATCTACATGACCATCTTGGGTTGCTTCTGATGGGGAGGACTGGATGTTCACCAGGGAGATGCTCTCCGTGGGGCAGGTGAGTGGTACCTGTACCCTGCTGCTGCTCTTTAAAGTAATCCCGTCTTTAAGGTTGTAGCTCTTTGCAAATACATGTTATCTCTTGAGGATCTCCCCATGGTATGGCATCTGCAATATATATTATATCACACTGTCTTTCTTCCATGTTTGCCAGAGGGGAAAGCTTAGCATGGACTATACATTAGACTTTTGGAAAGCCTCTCTATTCCCTGGCACCACCTTCATCTGTGCAAGAGAAATATATTGGGTATTACGTGCAGGATTGTGCAGTGTTTTTTTTGAAGACATACCTCTAGAGCTGGAGGCATGGTCTGTACTGGTGTTTTAATTGCAAGAAGGTGTGTTGCTCCATTACCCTGGCAGAAATAAGTTTTTCTTCCCCGTACCTGACAATTCACGTTTTTGGGAAGGGCTGTATTTTAGTGCTGCAGTGGGCAGAAGACTTTAGGTTTCTGGCAGGTTTAACTTGAGGGTTTGAAGTTCGTTGGAGGCCCTTAAGCATGGCTAAATAAAAATCACCAAACTGTATTGCTTGGGGACATCAGTGTCTCTTAAAAGTGCTGAAAGGGAGGGAATATTCAACCTCTCTGATGAGCGGCTTTGTATCATGACTAGCGTTTCCCTTGCTGGTGAGTCAAGGATGAAACCACGACGGGTTAATTCCTCTTTACCTTGGGGAAGTAGCAGGGGACCTTGCAGAAGCAAATGTGGTGACTGGAGACCAGATTATGTCAAATCACTGGGTTTTGCCATTGAAATGGCCTCCCTCTGCAGTTCTGCAAGGTGGCATGAGGGAGATGGGCAGGAGGATTTGGAGCTGGTGGACCCCGACAGCTGGTCCTGCCTGTAACTGGGGTGGATGAAAGAAGAAAGTACAGCAGCTGCTGGTCCTGCACCAAAGCCAGACCAGCTCCTCTGGTCCCAGGTCCTCTTATTCCCTGGCTTTGGCTCCAGGCAGGAGACCCAGCCCAGGGGCCGCCTTCTCTTCTTCTTTTTCTCATCACAGAAACAGCGGGGCAGGCTTATCCACTGCCAGCAGGTGTATGTCTGGGGTCTGCGTGGTGCTGAGCTCAGCCCAGGTCTCCTCAGGACACAAGGGTCTGTCTCCAACACCACCAGTCTTTGTGGTCCCTCCTCCTCCCTTGGTGAGGTGGTATCACCTTGTACTTGAAGACACCACAGCCCTGGTCTGTCCCTCGCCCCCGCAAACCTCCCCTCTGAAAACCCCAGCAAAGGTCAGCTTTATTCATTTTTTGGCAAACCCATGCTACAACTGGCTGGACTGGTTTGAAAATGCCTGGTGGCAGCTGCAGCCTCGTGCAAGGTTGCTTCAGGATTGCACCTCCCAGGCAATGAGTCACTTACTGGGATGGTGTGACTTTGCACTGTTAGGTGTCCATCCCGCTATACACCCAGCTGGACTTCTTCCAACACGGTCTCACCATTGCCCAGCGGTGGCTTGAGGTGAGGTTGGTATTGTTAGCTTGGAGGAAACCTAAGGGTATCTTGAAATTATTTTGGCCATCCTTTCATCTCCCTTTGCATCTCCATCTCTGGCATGGGGTACCTGGCTTTAGCTTTTGAGTGACTCCAGCAGCAAGGATTGCAAAATAAAGACTTATTCATTAAAACATCACCCTTGACTCCTGCGAACCCCGAGTCGCTCTCATCAGTTCTTGTTTGAGCGATTAAGGATTGCGCCATTAATCTACTGCTTAATGAATATTGAAATGCTGTCTGGAAATGAAAAGGCGTATGTTTTCCGCGACACAAACAAACCAGAACTATTTTCCACTGCGGTATGGTCCTCTAAGTGTTGGGTGTCACCCTGCTGGAGCTCCGGCAGCACTCTCATCTTTGAACTAAACTGAGAAGTGGGGATCTTGTGGCTGGTAATAGCGAGGCCATTATTTTAAGGATACAAATGTTTAATGTACAATAACGAGTCACATAATGAATGTCCAAATGAGTGATGTTTTCTTCAGTTTTACATTCCCAGAGGCACAGAAAGTATTGGTCACTTTGACACAGAAAGCAGCCAGGCAATTACACTGGCGTGCTCCGAAAAAAGGAGATTTTATTTCATAATGCAAAACTTGAAAAGAGGCCCAGAAACACCCTGTGCTTCCCGGTTGCTGCTTTGAATTCAATTTGCCTTGGCTCCATGTTAAAAAGGGAGGTGGGGTGTAGGACCGTATTTAACTCTGAGCTAGCGTTGGGTCTTTGGAAGTGAGGATGGGGAAAGGAAGAGCAAGAAGGCACCTGTGAAGGGCTTCTCCTTTCCATGGAAAGACAAATTAAAATGAATGAAATCTGGTTCCCCTTTGCAGCAAGGGGGATGCTGCGAGGGGTGGAGGTAGGGTACCACCAGCCAGGAGCAAAGGCTTGCTCGAGACGGGGTGCTTGCTCTGGCTTGCCGCATGCCCGCGGACGCGCAGGGTTGGGTGATGGTCTGACTCCCCTGCCGCTGTGTTACCGAAACTCCCCGTGGCTTCGGCGTAGCAGGGTTTTGCCCAGAAGCTTTCAGTACCCTCTTTTTCCTTATTCATAAATTACTTAATGAGAGAAGCTTTGCAAGATATTTTGAGAGCTTAGGACTTAAGGCTCAATTCTTCCCTTACCGAAATTTCAGGGAAAGCAGCACCCCTGTCATTTTAGCTGGGCAGGACCAATAAATTATTTGTCGTGCTACAGAAGACAAAGAAACTTGAGTAATTTCAGCAAGAGAAGAAAATTAGTCTCATGCATGTGCATGCGGGAGAGGTCTCAAATGAAATGTTGCCTTAGAAAGCAAAGTTCTGGTGCTTAAAAAGAAAAAAAAATCCAGGTTTTATCTATTATACCAAAGGCTAAAATGAATTCTTATGTATATTTTATAAGAGTATTTGTTTTGTTTATAGCCCAGCATTAAGGATACTTTTTTCTTAATAAGCTCATGTCAGAGCTCCCGTAACCGTAGCCTGAAGGATATATTTTTGTGAAAATGAAAAATGAACATATTATTTACCTATCGATACCGCGCAACGTTGATCAATGCAAACCAGCGGCGCTCCCACCGTTGCAGGAGGCGGGTTGCCCTGTCTGGGCAGTGCTGGGACTTTATCTGTAATATGGAGCTTTCAACTGCCGGGCCGACAAAATGCCTCTCTGACAGCCAAGCCATTAATTACCATCATCTGAGCCTAATTCATTCATCCCTTTCCCTCTCATGCAGAGGGACAGGGAGGGCTGAGGGCACTTGGGGAAACGTAGGCATGATTCCATATTCGTTATGCGGCGAGCGCTGCCTGCGACTTTGTTGGTTGCAGTGGCTTTAATTGAATTGGCTTGCCAATAAAGCTGTTGTCATTCAGTAAGTGAATTTGTTGTACTACTCGTACCACAGCTGCTGCATACAACCAGGCGTTTCCTGAAGGCAAGCCAACCTTGCGCTACCCTGGCTGGAGACTTTTTTCTTTTTTTTTTTTTTTTGCCTTTCCCCAAAACTCATCCATAACGTGCTGCGTAATATCCTTTAGGTACTGTTTCCCCCAGGGAGAAAGGGGGTGTCCCCTGCCTGAGCCCCTCTTCCAGGGGTATGTTGCGACCCCAAAAAGCGTCGGCTGTGGGCGGGGTGCCGGTAATCTGTTGGGTTGTGGGACCGGCCGGTCAGCCCATGTGTTTTTTCAATTAAGGGGCTCTGACCTCCATTACCCTGCGCTGGTCATGATAGAGCATCATTGTTCCTCGCAGTAGAAATAAATACAGAATATGACAGATAATATATTTTGTTAGTCAGGAGCTTAGAGTCCCATTAAGAAGTCTAGCAATATTGATAAAACAAAGCAACATTAGGAGAGGCATTTATTATAGGATATGTAGGCTGTTGGGCCAAAAAATACTCCAACTTTCTGCAGTTTATAAAATATTAGGGAAGGAGAGGGGGGGACTGCTTGATTTATGGTGGCTGTAAAGTGATACTGAGATGAAGTAAAAAATCCAGAGGTCTGAGAAAGCGTTACTTTTTATGTTTTAAGGTGTGGGACAAGCGTATGCGCGATAGCCCGGAGAGCGGTCCATGAGGCAGCCCGGTGGTGGCCAAGAACCAGCACTCCCTGTCCAAACACCTCATCCTTCTCACGGGGGAGCTGAGATGCAAACCTAGGTCTGAACGCTACCTCTGCCCCCTCTTCTCTGCCGGGTCAGAGCAAAACCCCATGTTTTATCACCCCTGAAGAAGGGGGGAACAGATCTGGATCTGTTTCAAGACGTTGTGGCTGAGTCCCAACTCCGATTGGGATGAATTACTTTTTCTTGGTGCTATGCTGAGCTGGGGGAATTAGCCCGAGAAACAAGTTTTCTTCAGAGACTTTTTTTTTAATATCCTCATAAAACATTGCATTGAAATCTGAGTTCATTCCATCTGATTTCTCCATATTTGTGGTTATTGTAGATTATTTTTAACACATCCAAAATATGGGCAGGTAAGATATTTCAAGCTCACTGCTCAAATTGGATCATGCCCAGCTGGATGGTTAACCGAAACTGCAGGAGCTGAAATAATATTTTGGGTGTTGATCTCACTTGAGGTGAATCATAAATTTGAAGAGATAAACTGGCAATTAGATGGTTAAACTAGTACATGAATGCCTGTTTCTAGACATCCAATAAAAAATAAATTTTGTCCCATATGGGCTCATGTTATTTGAGTAGTAATTCATGAAGAGAAGTCTAAAACTGATTGATAATAGTAAAACTTTCCTTGACTTCAGTACCAATGGAGGTAGCTGGTAATGGGGACCTGTTGCCTTCAGTGCTGTGAGCCTGCTTGTACAAATCCGTGGAATTAGTTTTGGCAAAGGCTGTGGTGCCTATTTCTAGCCCAGGAGGAGTCACTTTTCCTGTTAGTTTGGTAATAAAAGTATATCAAGCATAAAGCTTGAGGGCTTTAAAGTAGTTGGCTTGTCTCATCTTTGTGGGGGATCAACTCTAGGAGTAAAACCATGATGGCAAACATCCCACTGATGTCCCTAAGACCATGATCTTTTTCTCCTCATTGTTTCTTGGGATGTTTCCTAGAAATTAAGGTGCTGATCTACAACTCTAGGAAATACCTGTGTGGTCAACTTAGATCCATCAGCCAAAATGCCTGGTGTCAGGCAACGTGTCTGGAGGCATGGGGCAGTGAGGGTGTATCAGAGGGTGCATCGGTAGAGCCTGGGATTTGAGGGCAGGACCATGAGAATCCGCCTCTCCTAATGGTTCTGGGGGTGATGCTGGGTCCCAACAGGGCTGACTGGCAAACCAGGTCTGCACCATTAGCAACCCTGTGCTGATGCGAAGGCAGCAGGTGGGTCGGTGTCCTTCCGCCGAATTCAGGTGCTGAGTTAGCTGTGTCAGAAGTACGTGGATAAAGTTCAATAACCCAGGCAGGATCTGCTGTGTGCTGCTGGGGAGAAGGTTTGTGATGCCTGGAGGAAGCAGCGGCAGCACTGGGGTGCTGGGTCTGGGTTTCCTCCTGGCCGGGAGGGTTGGAGGCCCCAGGGCACAGTGAAGCTCCCCAGCTGTTGGTGGGACCTGCAACAGGGGATGAGTTTGTCCCCTTCCCTGCTGTACCAAAACTCACAAGTTTGGGTGTCCGTGACATGGGACAACCTGTCGGGTTGGAGCACTATCTGCTGGAGCTTCAGCTCAGCTGGGGGCAATAAGGATGGGGAAATCTTAATGGTGAATAACCTGTGGTTTAGGTTACTCTAAGTAATCCAATTTACCTTGAACACTCCTCTTGGAGCAGTAATGCTCCGTAAGTGGTTGTGTCAGTCAATTATAGACTTATGGTAGCTGACAACGTTTTCTCCTATCATCTCTTCCCACCACTCCCCAAGCCTCTGCCAGAGAGGACAAGCCCAATGACAGCAAGCACCCAGGAACCTCAGTAAGTGGTGGCAAGCAGCCAAGATAAAAGTTCAGGATAACTTCATACTGTCTTTTCCTTTCCTTGGGTATAATATTAGGTATGTGGAACGTAACTGCATTACTTTTTTTTTTTTTAAAAGACCAAGCTGACAAGGGCTTTTGTATGCCTGTATCCCCCACACTATTAGAAATAAATTAAGAGCTGTGTAGTTCTTAATTAGCAGCTAATAAAGTAGGCTCTTCTTTATTTAGAAGAGTTATATTTTTCTTAATTCTTCTGTGCCCTCCACATTCATGGTTTAAGAAAATTGTGCAGACATACTGACCTTCCTTTAGAATGAGATTTCTGTACAGAAAACACAAATAAAGCATAATTTTTCAAATATTGAGATGAATGATTGGGAGAGCAATGACTTGGAGAAAGCAGACTTGAGTGGAAGGGAACTGACCACTGAAATCAGACCCTAGAAGCACCATAAATATAGGTTTTTAGCAGGCCAATGTTTATTTTTCTTTCACTATGGCAGGCATTGCTTTTGCCTTTAAGCTTAGGAGGGTTGGCAAAAAGAAAAAAAAAATCATCTGGAAGCGTCTTGGGAAGGGAAGAGGAATGTGGTAAATAAATGGTCAGATTACAAAACCTGGTTATAACTATCTGAGTGGTTCTCATCGAAATCTGAAATAATTTTGTGCACCTTCAGCTCGTTGGCAGTACATGTGCCGAGTTTGTGCCGAAGTAACCTGTGCGAGAAAAAATATAGTCTGGGTGCGCGGGAGTCGGAGGGGGGAAAAATGAAATTCCATTAAGGCTTATGAACACCTGATCTGTAAAAATTAATTTGTGTCTCCCCCAGCTTGTGATACAAGGCGCTGGTGGGACACGCATCCCAGTGCCAACTGGTCTTCGTGTCTCTGCTAGCTGCGGGAAGGCTTGGATCCTCTACACCCAACCCTCGGCTGGCTGTCGAAGGTGTAATTAACTGCGTGGGTGGTAAAATGGCCCAGGGCTCACCGTTTGCATTTTGTGCAACTGGAACGTACCCTCCTTGTTCGGGTAATGTGGCAAGTAAAATCCTAGCAGGGCAGCGGCGAGTGTTGATGAGGAGTTTTGAAATAGCATGAGAATGAGTTTTATTACAGTATATCGCTTGCTGAAACTGCAGGGCTGGTGCAAATAATCTATTAAGAGAAGGCTTTTGTGAAGCTCTATGGCTTTTTAAAGAGGTTTATGGCTTGGCTAGCAATCATTTGCTGTGTGAAAGTCTGGAGGTACGAGTCTTCGTGGGGCCACGTTGGCGTGAGTGCTGCCTTGTGTGGCAACGGGTGTGGAGGGACCCGCAGCTGAAATGATGGGGCAAGATCCCAATCCTGCTGGAGTAGAGTACCTGCATGGGGGACACGGGCCTGGCCTGGGCTTCCCTGGGACTGTTACGTGACCCTGCCTTGGGTTTCCTTTGCGTCTGCAATTTCTACCTCCAACAGCTGGGCTTGCGCTCTTGCACCAGCAGCGAACTGGATGCTTACATCCTGCTGTGCACTAAGTCAAGCAACTTCTTTGTGTCTAGGATGAGTACTTACAGCCTTTTTTTCTTAACTTAAGGCACCGCTGTAAGCAAGATTTGGCACGCATGCCGATTCATGGAGGAGGCAGGGGTCTTGACTTTTGCAACACTGCTTGTGTTGCAAGGGAGAGCCGATGGGCTCCCGGCTGCATTCCCCGGAGGCCAGGATTAGACCTTGCTTGAGCTCCCCTGTTGTCTGTGTGACCTGAGATGTGGCCAGAGCTTTGGTGGTCCAAACCTGCTGGCTCTAAAGGGCAAAGCTAAAAGCCAGGTACACGTGGGAGGGGATCAGCCAAGTTTAAGTCTCTACCCTCTGACAAGTTTGTGCGTACTGTTTTGCAGCTTCTTCGCGGGCTTGGTGATTTCAAGCCTCCCTGCGTGCAAAGTTTTAACTGCTTTCCACAGGTTCCTTGCGCTCTTATGTCCTTTTTGGAAGAGAGCTCTAGGATAATTCAGATTATCTTTTTTTTTTTTTAAGCAAGTTGCAGAAAGCAGCCCCGCTCCTCTTTTCCCTGCTGCCCTCCAGGTTTTTACGTTTTCAGCAGGGAAAGCAAAAGCACCTCAAGGCTTCCTATGGGCATCTCCCCTTCCTCCTGGCCAAGCCAGGGCAGTGCAAGGAGGACCATCTCCCCATAGCCTGGCAGGTAGAAACTGCCTTTATCTGAGAAGACTCTGTACATGGTAGAAGACCTTGTCTGAGGTCTCTTATGGCCTTAAAGGCACTGGTCAGAGCTTGTACCTGGGTCCTGGTGCACAAGGATTCTTCTGCCTGTTTAAATGATGTGTCAAGTGGTCGGTCCTGATCCCAGCTGCAGCTTTCATAGACCGATGCGGTACAGGGGAGTGTGGCAGCGCGTTTTTTAACGGGGTGGTTTGATGTCAGTAGTTAGAGACCTGTGTTTGGTTTGAGTTTGTAGTGAACTATATGCTACCTTTTACTTTTGCAACGCATATTTAAATTTTGCTGGGTATGAAGTCCTTGAGCATGCAGCATCTTTCAGATGTACAGAACACCCCGGTTGTTTTTCAGTCCCACGTCCAACTAACTTGTTGATTAGGAGATATCACTATTGTTGCTAACAGTTAATCAAGTTACACTGCAGAGACCTGGGTTTTGCTGGAGGACATCTTGCATTCACCCCAGCGGTAATCTAAGCTTGATGCCCTGCAGCTCAGTTTGGGACAACCCCCTTCAGAGCTGATGTTTGCACTTGTCCAAGAGGTCTTTTTTGGGTGGACTTGGAGGTCTGATGGGAGTCTTCACATAGCTGTGCCCTATGACAGTAGCTCTCCATTTGTATTTGTATAAACATGATGCACCAAGGTCCTGATCCAAAACCCTTTGACATTGCTGAAAATCTTTCTGCTGCCTTTAATGGGCTTTGCTCCAGCTCTGCAAGTGCAGAGAGTTGAATGAAATCAGAACCTGCAAAAATGTGTGGGTGAGATGCAGAAAGGCTGAAATTAGCCCTAGACAAAAAAGGAGGGGAGGAAAAAAACCCCAAAACAACAAAACACGACACAGGTGCTTTTCTGAAACTTTCTCTTCGGTTTATTTCAAAGTACTGTAAAAATGCAGTTTCAGTATTACAGGGCTTTTCTCGGAGATGATGCTTGCTCTGAACAACTCATTTTCAGGTGATCCATTTCAATTTTCTCATCCTCACCAGGAAGGGAGGATATCTAGTTTAAAGCAGCCGGCCTGTGTGGAATCCACAATGATGGGAAATATTCTGGAGCTGGGAGTAAGACTGAGTGCCGTGCCTTATTGCAAACGTTTGCATGAGCTGGACGTTGTCTTTCCTAGTCCAGATGCTCCCTACAGCTGGAACTACTAGTATACAGTTACTTGGATAGGGCTAGATCTGTGTGCCATGGAAGGATGGGCACCTATAGCAATTTTAGCTGAGCGATGCTCTAGGCTTACTGTGAAATGACCAAAATCTAGCCTGTAACGACATTCACCTATAGACCGAAGAATATTCCGCAAACTACAGAAAGCATCCTTAAGTTTATATTGCTGTGGAGGATACCACAGCACAAGAGGGGAGGGATGTGAATTGCTCCAAGGTCCTCGCTGGAGCGTCCCAAGTCTGACTTAGCTCCACGCATGCTCCCGACTCCCTCTCATTGCTACCGGGCTGAACAAGTGCGGACAAACCCTGCCTACAGCTGCTGCCAAGCTTCTCCGGCTCTTTTCATCAGTTTGCCCAAGTACTCAGGCGATAAGATTTGTCCTGCCCTGTTTTTGCAAAGGGATTTGGTGATTGCAAAACATGTCACATTATTGACTGGAAGTTGTTACCATCTGGTGGCTGTTTAGATGGTCTGGTACTAATGAGTAGGTAATCTCAATCGAGTTTCTAGGGGACAGCTGGCCTCTTTTGCTTTCTTCCTCATGATCATACACATCATCGTTGTACCGGACACTAATTGGCATTCTTATTTGCAAAGACAAGTTACAAACAGTCATGGAAGCACTTTACACAAGAAATGGGTTGCGGTGTGTGGATGGGGTAATAGGAGGAAAACTGCCTTTCCAGCAGCTGTGTTATGTGTTTTATGTGCAGAAAGGATTTTGGGTTTCTAGCAATCTTATACAAGCCTTAAATGCTCTAAAAAAGGAATCAAAGGATGTAGATGAAGTAAGTTGAATAAAAACACACTGCTATCCCCTTGGCTTATTTCCTAACCCTCCCACAAGTCAATAGGTGCCTGCTCCAAAGTGCCTTGTCTTGTAAATGCATGCCTAGAAAATGTAACTTAAAGAAAAGTCTAGCACATATTCAGAGTTGTGATCGGGTCGAAGCTGTTCAGAGGCAGAAGCACATAATGGTTGCTGTGTTCATGGTGGTTATGGGTTTGATGGTATTCGAAATGCTATTCAAAATCATGCAAAGTTGGATTCTGCACTTGGAGACATGGAAATGTGGAGACTGGTGCTGCAGGGGATGTCCTCACGGAGGGTGGGGTGGTGGGGAGAGTGTTGGAATGATGCGGGATAGTAAACTCTGCTCAAATACAGCCTGAGAAGTGTCGTGGTCTCCCACTGCACAGCGGAACGCGTGAGCTCACACCAGTCACCTCTCACTGCTGCTCCAGCATCCCTTTGCCTGCCCTCTCCCTGTGGACCCTGTTTGTCATCATGACCCCGTCAAGCCCTGGGCTTGGGTGGAGGGTCTTCTACTCTTGTTGAGGTTTCCAAGGGACACGTTTGCTGAAAACCCTGCCACACCTTGAGGACAGAGATGACTAAATCTTATTCACAGCAGGGCATGTGCTCTGCTCTGGTGGAGTCAAGCTCTCCTGCAGACCTCAACTTCTAAGGGTGGAGTTTGGGTCATCTCCTCTTGCCGTATCACTTCTCCAAGCACGACTGCTGTCTGAGGCCTCGAGTAGCTTGCGTCTGGCTTGGACTTCCTTGCTGGCAAGTCATTCGTGATTGCAGGTGGTTATTTACTTGTGTGCAGTTCCTCCTATCTCCCTCCTTATCTCATCCTGTCTGTGCCGACTTCAGGCTCTTCTGAAATCTGAGAGGAGCAGTGGTGGCTGCAGTGGTGATGTGGTGTTAATTTGTCTGACTGTGCTTATTTTGAGTTCAGGTCAGTGAGCGTGATATCTCAGCCTGTTGGAAATTACTGGTGGTGGCTCGCTATAGTTGTGCGTGCTGTGTTTTCTTTACTTAACAGCAAAATACGACATTACATACAATAATAATGACTGTCTAAAGGCTTTTTTGGGGAAAAAAAAGATTATTTAAAAGCATTCTTTTGTTCAGTTGTGTAGCAGGTGGAGGGTTGAAGCCAAAGAGGAAGGTAGGCTTCATCTTCATCATCGAGCCATATGTATTATTAACACAATGGCTTGATCCGTTAGGTGCTCTGCAGAGGCACAGTGTAAAGGCGTACGTGTTGGCCACAGATGTGCACGTGGAGCAGCAGCACTGAATCACCTGTCATCCTGTACGGCTGGGGTGAAAGGGGAAGCTATTTACATAAATTATTGGAGAGCGGTAAATATTATTTCATGATATCACATCAAGATTAACTTAATCAAACTTGATATTAAGAGGCAGAATGATTTGCTCTTAGTCAAAGACACAATTAAAGAAGGTGCTTGAGGGTAAAGGAGAGTGCCTACTTAGGAAGATTTTTATCACACAATGGGTGATGGGTTGGGAAGCTTATAACCAAGTTCTTAACTCCTTTGTGGATTTTGCAGCAACAGCCCTCCTAATTTTAGCAGCTGTTGCAGTTTCAGAAGGATAGCACAAATGAAATGTAGTTGTGTGGTTTTTGTTGTGTTCTTTTTTTTTTTTTTTTTTTTCTTTCCTCCCCAGGAACGGAGCTTTGACTTGAAGGGAGAGGTCTCTTAATCTTTTAAACACCTCTTTCTCATTTCAAGGGTTTCTGGAATTTTTGCAAAGATTCTCTCAGCAAAATTCATCCAAAGTAAAGGCAAAACCATTAATGCTTCCCAGATGGACTGGGAATCTGCCTGGCCTCAGTTACACTGTGGGTCAAGAGTGTGCCTTTTGCTGCCTGGATTCTGTAGAGGGTTAATGTTGTTTTAACCTCCTTCTCTCCTGGCCAATAGATCCATGTCTGTTGAATAAAATAATGTTACTTGTTTGCTAGGAACGTGGGTTTGTTTACCATTTAGATAACTGGAAGTCAATGTCTCGAGCTTCCTAAGGTGTCCATAGCATATGAAGTGTTTGTAGCTCTTCCTGAAGTCAATGGATGCTTTAAGTGAGAGCTCAGTGTGTATTAGCTTGCTGAGAGAACAGATCCCTTGTTTATTACCTTTAGAGTTGGCTGTAAGTTGATTACTCTTATACAACTTATATTTTTATAGAAAAGTAAAAGCTGACCCATTTGGCCAAAAAAAAAAAAAAAGTCTTTAGAGAAGTTGCTACTCCCTTTCCTTTCTGAGGAAGGCTGAGCTTTCCCTCACTCTCATTGTATTTTTTTAATCAAAAACCAAATTATCATTTGGGGGGGGGACTTAAACTGAAAAATCTTTGACAAGTCTGAACTGCATCCTCTCTTTGTGCGAAGCGCGTCTTCCTCGATTCCCAACAGCGTCAACGCCGGCTAGAGGAGCTGGGAAAGGTTAAAGATGTGCTCAGCGCATTCCAGGATTAGGCCCATTGTTTAAGTAATAACACTCAATCTCACCAGCCCATATTTAGCACAAAGTATTTTTATTTTCCATCCAGTCTTTCTACATGAAAGATGTAAGAGCTTTATTTTTCTATAGCTTTTTCCCTGTCCTTGCCTTCCTGGCATTTTCATAACTTACTGTGCAGGGTTATGCGGCTCCTTTCTCTGGAGTTTCAGGTGACTGAGAGCAGAATTTGGCCCAGGACATTAGTAAACTACTTAAAAACCAAACCAACACCCCCACCTCCCCCCAACCAAACCCTAAACAACCAAAACAAAAAAACCCCAACCTGACAAAACCCCAAACCCATAGCTTAATTACTATAATGTTCGTTTGGTTCATCTGAAAGGGATGATAGCGTTGGTTCTTCAGCAACTGCTTGTAGAGTGCTCGCGTTGTCAATACATCCTTGTTTCATGTCTCAGTAACACAAGCATCTGCTGCCACTGGACCAGGGGTCTGTGCCCTCTCCCGGCGATGCTCTATTGACCATTTCTGACAACTCCTACCTGATCATGTTTGCATAAGCAAGTTTGAAATGCCCGGCCACTGAAAGACCAGCCCTAGCACCGCTTTGTAGCCAGGGCTTTTCCCTCTTTTCCCTTTTTTTCGGGTACCTGTTGATCATTGATTTGCAGTGAGGACAACACCTTCTCTTAAGGGCCCTTTTAAATGTACCACATTTAAGTCCAACTTTGCCAGGCCTAATTACTGTAGGATTGCCCTCCATTTTTTTTGTAATAACTATAGGTACTCGCATCCTTTTCCCCATCTTCAGGATGAAGATACTTGTAGGTAAAGTTATTAGACCTTCCTGTAATGATATTCAAGCTGCAATACAGCTTCAAAAGTAAGGAGGTGGTGATGGAACTGAGACTCGTGATGTCCATACGGCCTTGGCCAGGGAGTCCACCAACATCACCTTGGAAGCTGAGAGCGCAAGCCAAACGCAAAGCACGCTGTATGCAGCTATTAAAACACAGTGTACGCCCTGTATCTTGTGTCCCTCAGTCTTCATTATTTAAACTGCTCTACACTGGGGAGGAGTAATCTCTTCTATAGGGAAGATAAGGGAAAATCATCCTTGCATTACTTGCTCCTGAGCCCTCCTCTTTGGCGATGCAATGCCTCCTAGGTCAGGGGGTATGTAAGACTTGCCTCTGAGGACAGGTCTGCAGCTTGCAGAGGGGATGGAGTCCAGACCTTTGTTTGGGGAGGTCCTTCTCTGGCAGGCCCTGTGCACTCGCCTCGGTGGTTGTACATCCTTGCTTCATCTGGCAAGCCATTTAAGCTTCTCCATTGGAGCTTTAATGTTACACTAACACTGTTTTTAGGTTTCTAGAGCAGTCTTTAGTTCTATAATTTTCTGATTTGATGCTGTATGTCCCCTATTCCCAGTACTTGGCAAGTAAACCTGTTGCAGAAATGAAATTTTTCCATACGTATCTTCCTCTTTCCTATCGCTATGGGAGACCTTTTCTATCTCAGCTACTTGAACTCTGCCAAAAACTGTGCAGCTTCTGGAAGTGCCCATTTCTGCTAGGTAGCTGAAGGGGGAGAGGGGTGACACCCACATTTTCCTTACTGAGGCTAAATTTTTTGGGTCCTCTCCAGCATTTGGTTGTGCTTGTTTTGCTCGACCGACTGACGCCTGTGGCAGGAGAGATGTGATTTTAGCTCAGCCCATGTTGAAGGAGAAGTCGGTGAGCAAGTGGCCTGATCGCAGGGTTGGAGATGGCTTAATTATTATCTGATAATCCAAAATAGTAATCCTGCTTAGATCATATTCCCTTTTTATCATGAGTAGCCTTAAGAGTAGCTTTAGCCATGTTAAATACCTGATTTGGCATGGAAGGAAAAAAAGCCGGTCAATTGTTTCCTTTGCATCTTAATGCTTTTGGGCTCAGGAACATCTGAGTAACTATTTTAATGAGAGGACGTCTGGTGAAATGCAGGTAAGATCTTAAAGACTTTAATTGCTCCCGTGAGGAGTCAGTCAAGGTTAAATAACAACACTCAGCTTATGCAGTGGGGTGCAGAGTCCTTGGGAGCTGGGGAGGGGAACACCTCCTCCAGGGACGGCTGGGGAAGCAGGAGAGAAACAAAATGCAATGGGTGTTGCTGGTGCAATATTACTTAATATTTCTGCTTCAGGATCACCATGATAAGTGTTTTGTGGAGACCTCAGTCAACAAGATAAGTGTGGGCATAGCAAGGTCTCAACCTAAGGAAAAGTCAGGTGGTGCAGATCGAAACACCTTGCCTCTGGCTCAGCTTGCTTGAGCAGGACTTACCTGTGGGTGAAGTATTTGTTGGAGAGGTGGCCTTAATTCTTGGTTTTAGTCGAGGTTTTGTGACATCTGGAAGTTTAAATCCAAGGCCCAAACCCAGGGATACAGCTTATTGCATGAGAGGATTGTACAGATAAATTCATTAATGTTTGCGAAATACTTAAGAGCCACTTAAGCATATCAATAACTTAGAGTGTTATTACTGCATGGACTTTGTTTAAATTGCTTCGTGTCAGATCTCCGCTTAAACATTTTAATCAAAAGCTTGTGCTTTTTTAGAAGTTTTTGCTTGTTTGTTTTATTTGTTCAATGTTGATTTCCATTCAGAGTTTGAAAAATCTGAGCCAGCTCTCTAGCTGCTTGGAAATGTTCAAAGTTTTTCCAGGCTTATTTCTTTAGTCAATAATATTATAGTGGATTGCAAACTTGAGCTGTAGAGAGTTTTGGCAAGTCTTAATTTTGCCTTTGGCAGCTCTCTAGGTCTCTGCCCGCGTGGCCCCTGCATGCTGAAGTTCAGCCTGCTCCCTAAGGGATGTGGGAATGACCCGGTGGGGTTTTTAAAGGCAAGAGTAAGGCAAACCCAAGTGAAAATGATTCTGTTGCTTTGGCTATGACTAGGCTGAAACTGGGAAGTGCTTGCTCGATGCTAAGGACAGATGAACGTTAAGAATTTGATGTAATCCTAGACCTCAGGCATGAAACTCAGCTTGACCTTTCCTGTTGGGTGCTTTTGTGCAATCCTACTGGACATTTAGCAACAAGAAAGGAAGCAGAGGAAGGATATCGGTTCAACCATATGTCAATGCTGGGACGTAAAGTGACAGGGAGAGGAAGGGCTGAGACGTGCGCGGAGTCACTGGTTAAAATAAGAGCCTTTATAGGGGGGAACTGGGTGGCTCAGGGGACTGACGCGCTTGCTGGAGGTCACCAGTTCAAATCCAGTTTATGGAAGTAGTGACCAACAATTATTGTTGTGTGATGGCTGATCCGCTTCCTATGGCTGATGAGCTTTGCTCTCCTGTGGTCCTCCCCGGCCTGATCGCTGGTTGTAAAAGCATTTGCCACAACTGGTTCCCCTTGGCAGATTAACAGTGGGGCTAATGACTCTGCTGGGGGGGTTGAGGGGTGTCTTGCCCCTAAAAGCCAGCTCCGTAGGGAAGGTCAGGAGCCTGTGACAGGGCTGTGTGGGAAAGAGAAAAATAGTGACTTGTGTGATTTTAAACAACAACAAAAAAAGCCCTTCTTGACTTTTTCCTAAAAAAGAAATAGGGATTTTGAGCGTCAAGGTTTCCCTGTAACTCTAAGTTTGCCCTGAAAGACCAGCAACCTGCCACAAAGTTTGTTAAGCATTTAAGGAAAACGCTCCTGGTCTTTCATGGTGCTGCCATCGCCTCCAGGGACAAGGCTGCATCCCGAATCCGCACACCCAGGAGGTGGGCACCAGGCACCTCATGTGAGACAGCACACTGTAAAAGCTCCTGAGCACCCTTGCTTGCTAGCGAAGGTCGGTGTCTAATAGCAGCCTGCTTGGACGATTTTGGCAAAACCAGGCACTAGCGAGATTTTGGCTTTCTACGGGTTTTGCAGGGGTGCGGGGTGAGAAGCAGAGAGGAACCCATGGGAAGTCATCTTCTGTGGTGGGCAGTGTGTGTATGCTGCAACGGGTGGCTCTGAGGGAGTGATTTGTCCAGGACTTGTAATTATGCTGCAGAAGATAAGAAGTATGCAGGCTGGGATCAAGGTTTGTACAGGCGTATCGCAGGTAACAGACCAAAAGCAGCGCTGAGATGAAGATGGGATTGTGCCCGAGGAAGTTTGAGGCAGTTCTCACCCCTGTATCTCATAGACAGCTGCAGTTTGGTTTCTCATTGGGCTTTCTCAGCAAAAACCAAGGCACAGAGCTAGTGTTAAACTGAACATTTTTAACGAATAAAGAGCGGCTGGCTGGCCCCAGGTTAACACAGTGTGTCTGGATGCTGCTGGGGCAGGGCAGAGCTGGGGACCGAGTCAGACCCCAGCAGCCTCCCCAGCCAGAAGATGCTGGAGAGGTAGATGTAATGATTTGAACCGATTCTCACTGCAAAGTTGTTGGGTTTTGGTTTTGTTTTGTTTTTTCTTGCCAGAAATCAGAGCCTCTGGCTCTGGGCTCATTTACTTCAGACTCACACTAACTGTAGAGGTTTTCCTTAGTTGCACAGCTCTGGCGCTGAGCTTGAGCTAGCAAAATGCACCAACAGTGTGACATTAATTTGCTTTCAGCAGCGTAGAAGCATGTCTGAAAATAGATGCCAATTTAAAAATAATGTTTCGGGGCTTGCTTGATGCCAAATCAGACCTTTGGCCATTTATAGTATCTGTGTTTCTGGCAGAGGCTGTCTTCTGATGCTTCATATCAAGATCTGGTGTTCAGTCAAGTAGGGCATAAGGAAATGTATTGTTTAAATGCAGGCAGAAAGATTAAAAACACCCAAAGCCCCCCCAGACAACACTTCTCCTTCCCCATCCTCCAAGAAAATACAGTCTCCGAGAGGGTCTGGCAGATCTTTGCCAGCAAATAGTTACTGCCCGTTTAAAGGGAACAGCTTTTATTGGATCAAGCTAACAGAAACGTGTGAAAGCTCGTAAGTTCATATCTGGAAATTTGTAAACCAGAAACAGCTTGATTTGCAAGGAAAACTTTAAGTTTTCAGTCATTTGCAACAGAAGTTTATTACAACTTTATTTATAATAAATAGCTTTCGTTTAGTAGCTGCCTGTGGTTTGTTGGGAGGCTGGATGCAGCGGGAGATCCTACAGCAACTTCCCCCCCCCCCCCAAGATCCCAAGAGTTGCAGCTCCAGCTGGCATTTCTCTTGCCTTCATCTGTAGGGCTGATCCATTGATCTCATCTCCCTTGAGTGATTTTTTAGGCACAGATACAGATCTGCTCCCAAGAATCAGCCGTGTGCCACTGGCGCAAGCAGAGCCCAGTGTGCTCCGTCTCTCTGATGGGATGTTCCTTTCTTCAAGAAGCTCAGCGCTCAGGAAGATGTCCTTGAATGTCCTATTTCAAAAAGCACTTTCCTTTTCAGAGTTTAACGTGACATACCATACTTTACGTTGATTTGTGCTGGACAATCACAAAACAGGAGTGAGATCTTTGGACAGAAAGGTGTGATATGACAAAAGGTGATTTGCAAGCATTAATTTTTGTTCCATGAGGGTGCGAAGTTGCTACCAGCACCACTTGAGAGAAAGGAAACTGAGGAACGGAGGAACGAAGTGATAAGTCCAAGATCTTAAGTGGCTGCCAAAAACGATACCGAATTTTCTCAGTAACTGGCCCGAGTCTGGGGAACCAACCCTTATAGGAACTATATGTCAAGACCAGCCTTTCCAGCTTCTGCAAGCCAAAACTGCGTTTCTCTGAAATTAAATCAGGGTGCCCGGGGCTGTTCATGTGCAGGCCCCCCCCAGGCAAAGCACCCCTGTTATGGGGAGGCCCCCTCAAAGCGGGTACCCGCTGCGCTGGGGGAAGGTCGGCCCCAGCACGGGGACGGGAGCAGAAGAGGGCAGGACCCAGCAGTTCCTTTTTCTGACCACCGCGCCGCAACCGAGACGAGGCGGGCACTCTCCCTTCCCAAATTTTCTCTTTCTAAATTCAGGTTGGAGTCACGTGGGAATCTTTTTTTTTTTTTTTTTGAAACCGCCAGCAGAAGTATGAAGTATCGTGCAAATGGTGAAGGGTTTTTATAGATTTGCTTGGAGTTGCTTGCTTGCCCAAGAAAGTGAAAGATGGATTGTGCGGGGTCTTGGTCTGGGTGCAAGGAGCTTGGTCGTTGTTAAAAGCAATATCGATCTGTAAAGGAGGGGACTTCTGGGTGGCTGTCTGTCACAACAGTTTTATTCTGAATCAAATTCTGATGCAGAAGTGTCTCCAGAACGTTTCACTTCTGAACCAGTAAAGTTCTGGGCTTACAACAAACGGGGGCTTGTGTGGGTTTCCCTCCAGGAGATCCCCGCTCGAGCATGTCAACTGTATTTTCAGGATTTTAAGGAAAAACCCCTTTCATGTGATGCAACTGCTGTAATTCACCCGGAGGTGGCTTCATCCAACGAAGTCAGCTGAAGGGATGCTTTAGGTTGCCTGTTGCATCCTCCCTCCTTCCCCCGCAGCCAGCGTGTCTCGGGGAGGGGGGGGGAGGAAATGGGGAGCAAACTTGGTGGTGGGGTTAGTTTGTTGGGAGACATCCTCAGTTTTCCAAATACCTCTGCTCTGCTTTTTCTGAGCTTTTGGGATTTTGGGCTAGCTCTGGCCATTGATTCACGTCTAGAACAGCTTCGCTCCAGGTAGAAGAACGCTGTTTGTAGAGACCCAGAGACAGTATCCCCAGCTGGAGCAAGCCAGCACAGCCCTGTAGAGCTAGGCTTGCTTATGCCTCCTAAATAACATCCCTAACATGTGGATAAAACTTCCCAACCTGTCTTAACCCTTCCAGGGCCTGAGTCGCTGACATCTCTTGCGTGTGTGGTTTGAGTAACAGCATGGACCTGGTCCCCGGGTAGCTGGCAGAAACCAGGAGAGCCGTAATTACCAAGCCCCATGGAAGCCCAGCTATTTGAATAAGTTCTTTAAGTCAAACCCGGTTATTTTTATCTGCCTCAAAAGATTCCTTTAACCAGTGCATAAACACCAATCACTCCCCAAACTGTGGGGGCTGTCCGGTACAGCTGGGCGATCCCTGGGGTATTATCCACACCAGGCAGCACCATTAAGCATCACGCCGTCGCGTGGCAGCCCGAGTGCTGCAAGAAAGGAGAGGAGCCTCTGGCTGACCGCCGCTCCCCATATAATCAGAAGCTGCCAAACCCACGTTCCTCTGAAAACAAGAAAAATATCCCCGCCGCCTTTTTCTTTTTTTTTTTATTACACTTTTACACAGATTAATGTAATTTTCTTTTATAACAGTACTTGCCTGCTGCACCAAATTGAGCCCAACAGCACTTCATAACAAACCTGGTGCTGACAGCATCCCTGCGGAGAGGATGCTGGAAGGAGAAGTGCGGGGGGACCACGGAGGCATGGGGACACGCATGCACCTATCGGTGGCCGCGGCTGGCACCCTCCTGCCCTGCCACACTCACTCTCCTTGGTATCGTTGTGCTGCTCTCGCTGCTTGTCACTGCCTGGGTGATGATTATCTGTACCGGGGTCTCGAGGATGCTCGAGCTTCACTGGCGATCAGCGCGGAGCCGCTTCAGCCAGAGGATGCTGAAAGCGGTGCAGGGACTGAGGGAGCGTTGGCCATCACCGGCCGTATCCTGCTTGCTGGGGGGGCATGAGCGATGCTGCCCCTCCCCAAGCCTTTTTAGCCGCTGTACCCTCGTTGAGGCATGGCAAGGTTATGTCGGTGTGGTCTGGGGATCTATTGATCACCGCTGGGTAAGGCTGGTGCAGGAGGTTGGGGATTTGTTGCTTTGCACGAGGCACGTTAACTCATCCCGGTGTAAGCTGTTGGGGATGCTGCCGAACAGCTGCCACGGTGCTCGGGCACCCCGAGTGACACTGTTTGCAAAACTTGGTCATTTCTGAGACAGTTGCTTTCCACGCCGCATCCGAAGGCTGTCAAATTGGGTGTAATGAGTGTTACACCAACCCTCAGGCGCTGGCCCTGGTGACTGCCGTAGGAAGGCGTGTGAGCTGGAAAGGGACCGGCACTGCCGGGGTCCTTCCTCTTTCCATGTAAGCCTGCACTAATTCGAGCCCACGGAGGCTGGCCAGGAAGGCCACTTGGTGCGTGGGGACAGGCATGGCTGTGGTGATCCTGACATCCCCTCAGTGGAAATTTCCAAGTAATGCATTTTTGTGCGTGGTCCGTGTCTGAGGCCACCACCTTGCCCGCGGCTGGGGAAGCACAAAAAGATGTTGAAAGGTTCTTCTTAGCAGGAGAAGAACGTTTTTATTGACTCTTTCTGTGCTTGGAAATGTCCTAGGGATTAGGAGCAGATTTTTCAGGAGATGGAGAAATACTCTAGTTCTTGTGGCAAACCGAATATTAAATTAAAAAAACCAAAACCCAACAAAACAAAAAAACTAAAAAACCCCACCCCAACAACTTTTAAAAGTAAATCCTATGAATCCTGGTGCTGGGACCTTAGGAAAGCACGTGGTATTTTGAATTTGGAGTGCAGTGACATGCTGCATGTGGATCTCCGTCACCCCTTGTCCTGCTGCTGATGGATTTTTTTGGGACCTTGGAGCTTTTTTTGGTAGCTGGTGGGACTTATAGCGTTGCTGGAGAGCTGCCGGGTTCACACGGGGCTGGGACGGGGCATAGACGGTGCCTCCCGAATGATGCTGAGCCAGCCAGCGGGTGTCACCGCGGCTGGCACACGTTACCGTAGGCAATGCTGGAACCCGGGAATAAATCACAGGGCACTGGGAAGGGGGAGCGGGGCACACAAAAATCAAGGTGGGGGTATGCGATGGGGGGAGGAAAAGCAAATCTCCCAGTCATAAGATTCCCCAACCTCTTTATGAGGCTCCTTTCTTCATCCTCTGCTGTCCTACAAGCCTCATTTGCAGGGATGGGTGGGCTTGCTCTGCTCCACCACGAATGCGAACATGCCTGAGTGCAGTGGTCCGCAGCCTGGGCACCGACAACGTGCTGCCCCTTGCCCTGCGGCTCCAGGTCCCCCCTTAATGGCTATGGGGGGCGGTTGTGCCTCAGGAGAGGGGACACGCTGTACCTGGGCTGGACATGGCAATGGGCAGCATTTGGCTCTTTTGCTGCCTGAGCCCTGGCCCTCCAACCCCAGGACTCCCCTGGAGAGGGGCAGAAAGGCCCTCATTGCTCTTCCTTTCCCCTTTAATTTTTTTTGAGGGTCCATTCTGAGGCTAGAAGAGAATTTTGGGGATGCTGCTGGACAGCTACCATGTTTTGCCTGCACGTTCGGACACCTCCTGGTATTTTTTTCCCTTGATTTCACCGCTGCATTCAAAATACACTCATTTCAAAGGCGTATGTATAGTGCCAAAGAATTTGGTTTTAATATACTCTGCCAAGGCAGGGACAGGGGCAAGGATGGGGGGGCTGACCCTGAGCCCACCCATTCCTGTCCTGGGGAGGATGCCGAAGCGGGGAGTGGAGCAGCCTGGTAGATAATGGCAGGTTCTCCCTACCCCCAGCAGTGCCTTGGTGGCGGTGGGATTGTGGGAAAGGGGGCTGCTCCGGAGGTGAGGGGTGGGACCTCGGAGTTCCAACCTCTACCTGTGTATCTTTATTTATATATATTACAAAAAACTCCTATAAAATCTCATCCTCTGCCCAGAGGCATCTTTTATAAGATGCCCAAACCCTGCGTTTAATGACCTTTGAAAATAACTTTTTTTTTTTCTTCTCTCTAAAACCCTGTCCCCCAGCTCATCTGTTTCAAGGAGTTTCACTTCTACCTCCCCGCTCTCGTTTCCCCTTTACCTCCCCGCTGGGTGCTTTTCCCGTCCACCAGCGCCTTGTTTAGGGCCTGTCCGGGTTAACGAGAACCCAATCAATAGCCGGGGAGCGGTGCCCAAGGCATTACAGAGGAGCTCACCCTTAACAACTCCGACCCTGGCGAGCTGCAAACCCAATGGACAAAGGGATTAAAGTATTTAATGGCAAAATATCAGTGCTCACTGCGCGGAATGTTTTACTTTTTACTAGTCCGTATTTGAAAAAATCTTTCATTTTTGTTTTGGGGCGTTGCAATGAGCCTGGGATGTTTGTACAGTTACACATGTATATTTTCCCAGATTTTCTAACTAGAAAAATTAATATGCTTTTGGTAGCTTGGAAATATACTGTTGGCAAAGCTTTGTAAAACTGTGTTATTATGTAGCAAAATGGAAATCCAAAACATGGTATGCTTTGCTTCCTAGTTGGAATTCACTGGGTGGTTTTTTTTTTTGGTTTGGTGGTGGTTTTTTTGTTTGTTTGTTTTTTTCAATTCCTGTAGAAATTACTTTAGAAACTCTTAGTATCTTCATTAAAACTGCCTCCCTGATTAATTCAACGCAGAGATTTTAATTTTTTTTTTTTGGTGAATGAGTATAAAAATATCTGTCATTGGGGGGGGCCCATAAAATAGGAATTACTATTTTGCTTTTAATATATTTGCATAAGGAAAGAGAAAACAGATATGTCTGGCAAAAGAGAAAAGTTTTCTACTTTCTGGTTTTAATCTCTGTATTTCTCACTATAATGCGTGATTGTAGGACTCGGGAAGGGAAAAAACCCCCACTTAAATAGTATCTTTCTATATCTGTACTATAGCATAAATAGTATGTTTGGTATATAGCATGGAGATGAGTTGTTGAGATCATTGGGTTAAAAGAAAAAGCCCACATCGGCAGAGCAAAAACCCTGAGCAACTGATAAAAGCAAAGCCAACACCCAAACAAAAATAAAGGGAAAAAAAATGGGAAGGTAAAACCCTATAGCAGGGAGGAAAACCAAAAGCGATTAAAGTCCTGCCTTGCCACTGTTTGCCTTGCAAAGAGGGAGCCTGATTTAAAGGAGGAGGGGGAAAAAAAAAATTGGTGGATTAATGTGAACTTTAATACTGAAGCAGTGTGTGTTTACTGCTGGTGACCACAAGACATAAATCTTGCGAGCACAATGTACAATGCGAGGCAGCCGCCAGGTTTTTTTTTCCTTTTTTTTTTTTTTTTCCTCCAGCCTCAATTTGTGTGCAAGTGTGTGTTAAGTGCCGTTGAAAAATAGTGACCTTTAATAAAGGATCGTATCCTGAGACTATTTTCCCAGACACACAGTGACCTTTCAAACCAGACTGGGGTGAGGGGGTGTGGGGTTTGGACTTTGAACCGGCCAGTTCCCGCTGCGTGCCTCTGTTTGCCAGGCTACTTTTTATTGTGTGGCCGGGGAGCGCTGGCTATGCAAAGCAGGCTGAGCTGCCAGCCTCAACCTTTGCAAATCAATTTGTCTGCGCCCGAGTGAAAGATGCTGCGGCGGGGACAGACTGCATCGCTTTGTGCCACTGGCGCTTGTGGCACTGCCGGTGAGCCCCCCCGAACTGCCATGTGCTTCTATTTTTTATTTTTTTTATCTTTCTTTTTTTTTTTTTTTTAAATTTTCTTCTCTTGTAACCCCAGAGGGATGGCCATGCGAAAAAGAGGGTTCTTCTCCCCGGCAGCTGCAGCCATCCCCCAAAACCACAGGGGCACCTCGGCCAAGGGGGCGGCACTGGGAGACCCCTCCAACTTCTCATCTCACTTGAAGAGGGGAAAAAAAAAAACCAACCCATCACACATGCAACATCCTCTACATAAATGCAAATGCTTCCTGAGGGTTAAGGTTATTGATTTCCCCGGGCTGCCCAGGCTCTACATTAATCAGTACCTAAAAATGCCAAGAAAAGACAGAGAAACGCAATTACTTCAGGTCCTCTAAATTTCAACTTCTCTAGGTGGCCCTTCCCAAAGAAATGGAAATCCCACACTTTTGGATCGATTCCTGTGTAAGCAATTAATCACTCTTATACTCTGCAAAAGGTGGGAGCAAAGGACAAGGGTCCCTCCACAGGGAGCCCCAGGACCTCACCGGCACATCACTGGTGCTCTTCTCCCCTTGTCTCCTTCATTGTCCTCCTTGAGCCGACCTGTGAAATCAATGGTTGGGCTCCTTTTGCATTTCTCCTGGAGACTCTTGGTCATCAAATTCATTTTGCTCTTGCTTTCTGTGTGCATCTGGTGAGCTTTTGTTACTAGACCAGTACCAAGGAGCCAGGTGTGTTCACAGAAGTTTTGTCCTCTTGCGCTCCACGTTGTTTTAATCCTCCCTGGACGCTCTTCGGTCATGGTTTGCCCTGTTGCCTTCTACCCATGGAGTCATTGCTTGTCACAGAGGGCAGGTTGCTGATGGGCATCCTTGCCGAATCTGGACTTCGACACCAAGCTTTGGGTTTTTCCGTTATTTTTTTAATTTTTGCTCAAATTTTGCTTTCATTCTCGTTTCCCGGAGCATTAGGTTAACACCCTCTCCAGCTGGTGCCACGGCAAGTGGTCCAGGGCCGGCAGCGCATGGAGAAAGTACCATGGGGCAGGCAGGGGTGAGGGGATGGAGCACGTCGTTCCCCCCATGGTACCTGTCCCTATGGGAGCTCTTACTTTATGGGGAAGATGGGGCAGCTCAATCCTTACGCCAGGGCCGATGGAGACAAGCGGTCTTGCCCTCGTGCAGCTCTGCTGGGCAGCTGCGGGGCTGCGAGAGCATGTCCTGGGGAGGGGAGAGGAGCAGGGATCTGGATTACTTAAACTTTAAAGAATTTGTGTTTTAGAACGACCGTAAAAACAAAAGAGGGGGAGAGAATTTACTACAGTCGAGATGGGAAGTAATTATGGTCTGGATAGAGATTTCAGCAGCAGCAGGGTCAAGGTGAGGATGGGCTTTGTCAGTGATCTGGAGGTGGCGACAGGCAGATTTATGGACACGGGAGACAGGAGAGGGAAAGAAAGCTTGAGTGTCAAGGATGGCTCCAAGGTTTCTGGCCGTGGGAGAAGGTCGGAGTCAAGGAGAGCACCAACAGAGCCAAAGGCATGGGGCGTTTTATATTTATTTTCAGTAATTGTAAATAATACAGGTGGTGAGGAAAGGCTGTTTTGCTGTAATACCAAAGCGGAGGGTGCTTACAAGTAGCGAAAGAGTGTAATGGGCTGTGGAGAACCACAAAGGGCTTTGGGTATGTCACACAAAGAATTATTGAGACGTACAGAATTTGAATATTTCATCTAGGTGAGGCTCATTATGAAGGTTTTAGCAGGTGAGCTGGAGACAGGAGGCCATTACCCACCGACACGTCTTGTGTCTTTGCTGGGCAGGACAATCTGCCCGTGGGCTGCCCTTCCTAGGAGGGACCGCAAGCTGTGGCTGATGCACTGCTGGGCCACTCTTGTTCTGCTTTTATTCCCCTCTGTATTGGGAGGCTTCGGGGTGGCACTGGGGTTTTGAACACTTACTCCAAGACCTTATTCATACAGAGAATTCATACTTTATTCATACCGAGTTTATTCATAGCATTCTGTCTTGTTAGCCCTCTGATTCAAGGCATACACAAGGCTATGAAAGGGGGGTTAGCAAGTGGATGTGTGCTCTGAATGCTAATAGCATCTGCTTTATTTTTATGTCCTTTCCGACGAGTATATGGTGGATCAGTGTGCCCAGGTCTCGTGCGGGAGTGGGTCATGGATGAATGGTAGCTTTGATTCAGACCAGCCTAAGGAAGCAACCAGAAAGGCTGGCTGTGGGCAGACAGCGTGTTGCTGGAGTTGGGATAAATTTTTTTTCCCCTTCTGTAGGGAAAATGTTTCCAAATGTGAGAAAGAAACAGTTTATTTAAAATTTTTGCATGAAAATCATTGACTTTTTGGGTTAAAAGAAAATCTGACAGCAAAGCCTGGAAACTTTTGACTTCAACATTCCCTTCTCTCTCCGCTGTGAGGGACTTGCCTCTCCCCTGATACACCTTAATTCCTTTGCACTGAGCCCCTGCGTGCATAACAGGAGTCACTCGTGGTGGGACATGGTGAGACGCAGAGGGAATCCACCACTGGTTAGAAAAAATGCAGAGGTTGAGGCAAATAAATGACAGATCCCATAAGACCCAGTGGAAGCCGTCTCCAGTTTGTGGTGGACAGGTTTTTCTGTTCTAATGAAAATCAAGAACTACCAGGAAAAACGAAGTCTTCGTGCTTTGAAAAGCAAAAGATATTGCCTCCCTCCACTGGGCAGCAGGGAAGCCCAAAGTGTGTCCTGCAGCTGCATGAGGCAGGACGTGTTGGCTGAAAAGTGCTTTGGTGCTTCATGGTTGTCTGGAGTTGGGTCTGTTGGCCACACCATCAGCTTGAGTATGTGCTGGTGTATCTGGCCATTTCCGAGGTTTCTCTTACCCTAGAGGTGAGTGATTTGGGTGGGACAGAGCTGTGCCTGGTAGGGTAGGCTATGTTTAGAGATGGTGCTTCAGAAATTATACTTTTTACAAGCTTGCTTTAATTCCCTTATCCAGCCTCTTCCGCACTTTCTAAAACTGGCAGCATTGTTTACGAGCCGGATGTCCAAGCACATCAGCGAATCTCTCAAGTCTCACCTGCAGAAGCATATGTGCAAACTCTTTAATTCTTGTTTAAAATAGCCTTCGTGTCTACCTGAGGCTTTATGCAGCCACTGAAGAGCAGCTTCCCCTCATTGTAAGGCCTGGCAGAACCTGGCTGGAGGGGAAAGGGCTGGGTTGGTGCCATGAGATGGCCTCGTTATAGCCACTGTGGCTGGAAAGCTGCTGTTCCCACGTTTTCTGCATCTGTTACCTTGCACACTCTTAGCTAGGATGATTTTGGGGTAATCTCACTCCTTTCCAGCTTTAGTAAATGAAGCAATATTTGGGTAAGTGGAATAAACACGGTTTCCTGGCAGTGGGAATTTGCAGGAGCTGGAAACGCCTCTGACGCAGGGAAGGGTCTCTGGTTTGGCTGCTGCACCGGGGTGGCACAGGCACGTAAGGGAATTTTCATGGATATGGGGATCTAATTTCTCTGACTGAGCTGAATATATTCATTAAAGGAGGACTGGTGGAAAGAGATGGACAAGCATACTTGATAGTGAAAAATAAGCAATTTGTACCCTTTTCACTTGAGAACTTGCTCAAGGGCATCTTATCCCTGTGAGTATTCGGATATATCCTGCGATGCCAACAGTACCACTGAAGTCCCTTGAATGCTTTGCCTTGCTCGAGAGGGCCCCCTTTTTAAAAGATTTCAAAACAGTCTTTACCAGTGCCGTTATTTTCTTTTCATATGTTCACCTAGACATCTTTCTTTTATGCATCCTTTGGCCTGGCTTGAACATGCTTCTTGGCTCACTGGCATATCTGGAAAGCCTCCTCTGTGTGTGTGTGTATATATGCACACACAAAAAAGTTCTTCGATATGAATTTACTTGGTTAAACACGAGCCACACAATGAGTGTCTTTCCCGAGTCTGCTTTTCTTTCCTTTTTGATCTAGATAAAGACATCTGTTGATTGGTGGGGAAGCTACATTGCTATCTCAATAATTACAGATTTTTTTTAAGCCTCAAAATTGTTGGAACAAAACATCTAGAATAATTTTGAGCACTCTTAAAAAGAGGAATTTTTTTTTTTGGGGGGGAGGATTTGAAGAGTTTGGGTTTGGTGCTGTGCTGGCTCAGAGCCAGGATGAATTGACCCCCCAGGAAGGGGAGCTTTCTTCATCCTTGTAACGTTAGTCATGGGTGCCGAGGATCGAAACCCTCTGGTTTTCACCCGTTACCACCTGGCTGGAGATGTGATTTGTGCACTCATCAGAGCATCTCACGCTTTCTGCTCAGACTTTGTGGACCTTGGTAGTTGGCTGTCTCACCAGGGCGATGGCTTAAAGTCTGTGGGGTGAGAAACAGCAGCATTTTCACTCTTAAACTTCCCCCTGTCCACACTTGACCGCCTCTGCAGGTGTGTCCTCCAGCTGCCAAATGGACTTGAACGTTACCCGTGCTGTGAAAGATGCTGGTGAGACAAGGGGGGATGGTGGGGCAGAGCAGAGAGCGTGAGCAGACCCTGCTCCTTCCGCCCCATTCCCCCTCATTGACCTTGCCCCATCTTCCTCTTCCTCGCCATGGCAGCAGATCTGTGCTCTTTGCAAGCAGAGGTGGGTCTCCAGTCTCTCAGCCCAGTGAAATCTGTGTTTCCTAAACGTACATCAATGCATTTTTTTCCCCCAGCCCAAAGTCAGGAGGGAAGGGCGTGCTGGCTAGGCTGGGCAGAGGTTTGATACCTCCAATGCCTCACTTAGAAGTCCAGGTAAATCAATTAACTGCATGTTACGTGAAACTCAGTCTAGTTCCCCCCCAACCCCCCCCCTTTTTTTTTTTTTTTAAAGAAAAGAAGAAAAAGTTGCATAAATGCCCCTTTTCTTCCCAACTTGGTCCTCAGGGGAATACAAAGAGTTAACGCTAGTATTTATAGAAACAAGCCAAGCTAATAACCACTGCGAAGCTGGGAGGGCGGTTGTGAGGTTATCAGCAAACATGAGAATGGAAAGAAAAAAAAAAAATTTGGTTTTTAAAGAATTAAAGGGCTGTCGTACCCCTCCCCTCTCACCCTGAGGTGTGGGACCACTGCGGCTGTTGGTACAGAAATGAAAGGTATTACAGGAGAGTCATTGTGTTACCCGGGGAGGGGAGAAAAAGTGTCTCTGTCTGTCTCTCTTTTTTTTTTTTTTTTTTCCTTTCTCTCTCTCTCAAACTTCCTGGTTGGTCAGGCTGGGGCTGACAAAGGGGAACCGGTCGTGTCCAGACACATTGCAGACTTCTGGCAAAATAGCCCAAGCTCACGAAAATTTACACATTTCCTGGCACCTGGCCAGGCAGTACTTGTAGGACTTGGCATGGCTTTTCCTTCAGTTAGAAAAATGGCCTTTCCCCCCCCCTTTTTTTTTTTTTCCCCCTTCTTCTTTCTTTGGTGGGCCGGGGGATGGAAAGCTCTTGTGTGCTGGGTCAGGGCTGCAGAAAAGAGTCAAAGTTTGGGCGTGGGGAGTGGTTTCTGCAATGGCAATTCTTTGACTTAGCAGCACGTGTTGCTCACCCTCATCCTTGGTCCTGGTGTGCACGACCTGGCTGCTGCCCACCTCTGCGTGAAGGACCACCGTGGTGATGCAGCCAGCCACTGCTGAGCATCTTTTTTGGGTTGCTGAAAGCATTCAGGCTGGCAGGAGGGACGTGCATGGGTGGTATGTCAGTTTTGGGGAAAAAACAGGTCACCACTTGCAATTTAAGCTCCCTGCCTGGCTGTGGGTTTCTGGCCAGCTCCTTGCCTCCGTTTCTCCAGGGGGGGGATTGAAACCAGCCTCTCGCTGGTCAACAAACCCTGTGTCACTTCCTTCCCTCTGCCAGCCTCACTCTTTCCACAGAGCAGACTTTCAAATGCACGTTTTTTCGTTCATTAAAGGTAGTTTTGAAAACTTTTTTTTATAGAACTAAAAAAGTGGGGGCTCATCTGGACCAGCTGGCGCAGGCTCAAACGGAGGGATGCGAGAAGCCCTCTCCATTTGGGGCGGATGGGCTAATAAGATTGCCAGTTTAATACTCATATCCATTTTTGACAGCTCTCCTCGGTGTGAGGCCCCCTCCCACAACTGCACCTCTTTGTCTCAATATTGCTCATACCCATCGCAAACTCCCCCAGGGTATGTTCTCGTCTCAGTCATCAGGGATCTGTGGATGTATATCCTCCTGCGTTAGGCTGGGAATATTATACCAACCCCTCCCTTGACACACGCCTACTTCGTGGCATGGAGTTTAGAACAACGTGCAAACATCTGCATTATCCACCACAAGCAGGGAGAAGAAGGGAAGCTGGAAACGCTTGGGCCATTGCGGGATTGGGGTGGCTGGAGCCTGGTAATTCAATGTACTTGGAGCAGGAAGGGGAACCTGGGATTTTGGTTAAAAATTTCAAAGCACAGAAGTGATCCTGGCTTTTGGATATACTTTTTTTTTTTTTCCCCCCTTCCTCCTGGAGTTTTAAAGCACTGAAGGTTTTGGCCCCGCAGAAGGCTTCTCTGCTTTTCCTTATTGTAGATGTCTGAGCTTTTAACGGGCAGTGTATGAGCAGATTTACATTTTAATCCCCGGCGTTCACATCTAGGCATCCAAAAGCATCTTGCACAATCTAGGAACAGTAATGTCTTTGCCTGTTGCAGAAATACAGCTGCAAAGCCGTGCCTGCCCGACAGCGTGCAATACCGCTGCCCTGCCGGGTTTGGGGCTCCAGGTCTGCTGGAGTGATAGAGGGTGATTGCAAAGCCCATGTTTGGGTGCAAGCTCCCCTGCAGCAGTAGGGTGAAGAAACGGGTTTGGGATTTCAGGTGGAGAGCGCAAGACTCATTCTCTTGGCCAGGAAGCAGAGTGGTACATGCAGTCAAAACAGCAGAGGACACTTTGTGTGAGTGACATGTAATTGCCTGGCAATCCGGCCAGGATGCCAGGATTAAGACCATAACTGTTATGAAGCGTGACATGGGATCTTGCATGTGCACACCATCTCTACCGAGCGTGTGGCTGGGACTCCAGGTTTCCACTTTCTAAGGTGGCACCTGGAGCGTAGACCTGTTGATGGTGCTGAGGGCAGAGTGACGCTTGCTTCCCTCTCCCATGTCCTCAGAAGTCATTCTTCTAAGGAATGGACTGTGGGTTTTGACCATTCTAATCTGACCTAAAAGTCAGAACGTGGCTGAGGCAGGGTTTTCATGGCAGTAAGGCTTGTTGAACATATATGTTTGACTTTTATTCATTTACTCATCATGGCACAGTAGAGACATACTGCACTGCTGCTAATTTTCTCCATGTAATCACCTGGGTGATAAGTTCTTTCACTAAATCTTTCACTAAATCCTAATTTCTTCCAGGCAAGAGTCCTGCTGATGTACAAACATACGCGCAGCAGAAAGCGCAGTGACTCTGCTGCTGTATCTCAGTTCATTTTACCGCTTATTTCTGTTTGCTCAGCAATGGTCTAACTCTGCAGTGCCTCACTCCTGCTTGTTGACAGCATGGAGGTTTATTCATGCAGGTGGTTGAGTCTCACACTCACGTTGAGCATTTGAGTGCTGCTGAATGAACTACCTGTACAAACAAGGATCCAGAAAGTACAGAGGTTTCTTGGATTTTATCCTCAGCTGCAGGGCAGGGGAACAGAACCCATTTTGACTTTGAGTGGAGGTGCTCTTCAGCATCCTCCCTGCTTTGCGAGGGAGCAGTGATGAGTGATCCCTGGTGCCAGGCGGGTGCCACCTCCACTTCCCTAGATACACCCTCAGCCAGCAAACAAACAGCCGAGAAGGAAAACCCACAGAGGGAGCTGCTCTCTCAGATTTGGGTGGACAAAGGAGGGGAAGTTAAAACTTAAACAAGATGAGACTATTTTTTTTTTTTGAAAGTTCATTTTTTCAGCTCACAACCCGATTTCGTCTACGTATGCATGTGCGTGCACAGACATGTTTGAACATGTGTATGCATGCTTCTCTCTCCTTTTGTCCTGAAGAATATTAGATATTTGCACAGCGGCGGCCAGAGCAGTTAGATCATAGCAGGACGTTCTCAGCAGAGCCCATGCTGTAGAGCAGCCATGCACCCTGGTGAGACTCCCTGGGTGGCGGGTGGGAGCTCTCTTGCAGGGACCTACTTCTCCATAGGATGGACTCCATGGCTTGCCATAAACCTACCCTAGCAGCAGCGATGGCTGTGGTGCTTGGGCAAGACGTGTCTCACCTCTTGCCTGCTGGCTTCAGATCCGCGTGAGGTCTTGGGCAGTTGATCTATCTGCAGTCAGTTTAAATTCTCGTTGGTATCAGACATGTCGGTTGCATAGTGCTGTAAGAGGACCTAGGATGAGCCTGCCAAGTCTATAACAGCACTAGAGACTTGAGATTGAGAGGTTATTCTTGGGCTGCCTGTGTCCACCTCAACCTGAAATGTGGAGGAAAACCTCTACGTTGAGGGGAAAGCATGAGCGGAGAAGAAAAGTTGGCAGAGGTGCACCCAATGGTGAGCCCCAAGGTCCCCATTTGCAGGAGCATCCTCCGTAGGTATGGTTGTTAGACAAGCAGCTGGTGGGTCTGTACAGCATGGCAAGATGGGAACCACCCTGTGCTGTGCCCCAAATCTGGGGGCCCCAGGTGCAGATTTTAATGGACTAGCTGTGCTCATTGGTTTTTAATTTGGTGTCTTGAGCTTCAAGCTGAGGATTTTCTGTATTTCTGGAAATCAATTGGGTAAAGCACAGCAAAGGCAAGGCATCTTTATTTCATGTACTTGGAAGTCTCTTGGGGCAGGAGTGGGGATGGAGGTGTGTGTTGTGGGGGCTGAACTAAAATGCTGGAATAAATTGCATCAAATTTGGATAGGTCTGTGCGCTGCTTGTGATGCCTTCTCCTTGCAAGTCTCTCTGAGCGTGTGCTAAGTGAGGCTGAGCTTTGAATTTTATGAGGAAGGTGTTTGTCCCACAAGTACAAATATCTAATTAGACTTGACACAGCAGAGACATTTCCCTGACATTTATGCTGCCGTCTTTCAATCCTCAGGAGCATGTAGTCTGGTGGGAGGCACCACAAACAATGTCAGAAACAACATAAAATTCTCCATTAGCCACGACCCCTGGAAAAAAAGAAAAAAACCCCAAACCAATACTCAACCCTCATGCTACTTTTATTAGGCACACTAAAAGTGAAAGCAGAAGGGTGGGTTTGTCGATCTTCGCTTGTAGAAAGAAATAAAACGGCTCATTTAAATTCTTAAGAACTGCATAGGAGGCAGGAGACACAATGAGGATCTTGGAGAAGAAAGGCCATCAGCTGAACAAACTAATCGCATGGTAATCAAAGGGGAGTTATACAGAGCCTACTGGGAAGCACTTTAGAGGAGGTTCCAGCTAGGCATAGCAAGGGCCCTGTCAAGTGACATCTTTAATAAATTATAAATTAAAAAAAGCACAAAGGGACATGTAGCAAAAGAGAAAGATGACTCTAAGATGTTCCTAAATAGTACGTGCTCCAAATCCATGCTGTGGCAGTGGCTGCACCTCCTCCACGGGGAAATTCAGCAGAATTGTTGCCGTTGAGGACTTTGAGCTCGGTTATCCCTGGTGTGCACAAAGGGTATGGTCCATGCTTGGAGACACCTCCGCAAGTTTTGCTCTGGAGGTTCAGTTCTCCAAGAAAGCGGATCTGGTGGAAGCACGTTGGCGGGGATGAGGAACCAACCTGCAGAAATGGGGACCACGTGCTAATCCACAGCATCTTCTCTGTCAGCCTGAGTTGATAGGCGCTGTGAAAGCACGAGCTACCATATGCTGCCAAGTAGCTAAACAATCATGTTACAATAAGACTTAAAAGTGAAAAAATTAAAAAAAAATTAAAAATTAAAAAAAAAGACCCTAAATAATTAAGTGTGTCATCTTCAAAGCACTGCACAAACATTAATTAAGCTTCACAACACTGCTGCATGGTGGAACAGTGACCTTTGTGATGGCCGTTTCTATAGGTGAACAAATTGGGAGGTTATTTTTTCATTAGCAAAAGTGAAATTAAGCATCATTTCTGATAAACAGGAAACTAAGTTAAAAAGCCAGGGGGAACAAAGTCTGCAAAGTCAAAAAGAACTAGTGCTAACCCACAAAATAGGGAAACAGGAGGTAGCAAGAAGAAAAAAAAATTAGAAGCAGAAATGACCCAAACTGCAGAAGTGTCTTTGAATGATTTTAACCAAAAGGCTAAACTTTTTCGTGGTGTAACCAGCTTCGGTAGAAGTTACACTGTGGAGAAATTTGACCTCAAGGAAAATGTCTTCCTGAGAGAAGTGGTGGTGGGGATGACTGAAGGAGGGGAGATAGGAGCTCAGAAGTATCTGGTGCCTCCCCGGGGGAGACTGCTAAATAGAAATTCGTGTTTGGAGGGCAGGAGAGCTGCCCCTCCAAGGTGCTAAGCTCCGGTCGGTCAAGCATCAGAGCATCTTGGTGCCCTAACTGTAGTTTTAAATCAACCGTTGCTCTTCGTCTGCTCAAGAAAAGCCTTGGCATTAAAATCCACCAGTTTGGAAAAATTCATTTAAGAAGAGCCGATCGGCATTTGACCTGATGCAAACTTGTCTCGCTTCAACTTCTGATGTTGCTTTTCACATCTCCTACAAATAATTAATAACAGCTCAAAATCGGTGTCAGATTTAGAAGTGTGAAAGCAGTCCTACCTGTGAGCAGAGGGCAAATGTAGAATGATGGCAGGTTTTTTGCGGTTTAGTTTTAAATCCTTTGGAGTCAAAATATTGGGAGGATTCTAATGGGAACTATGACATAACCTTAAATGTAGGGTAACAGCGCAAATTCTATACAGTTATTGCCATTTTCCCTTATTGCAGACTCTCCGTGTGACCTGTTGCCTTTGCTTTTGCTTTCTTTTTCAGCTCTCTGAGTTTTGTCACCTTTCTCAGCAAACGGGGGTTCAGGTGGAACAGAGCCTGCAGTGCCTTTAAAACCAAACAAAAACAGCCCCCCAAAAAAACCAAACCAAAACTTTTTTCATGGGAGCCAAAACTTCCTGGCTCTGCTGGCTGTGGAGTACAGCTAGAAATGGGAACTGTAAGAGTTCAAAGAAAGAAAAAAACCCAACCACCCCAAAACCAAGAACCCTCCCCCAGAGAGCTCCAAAGATAAAACTTTTGATTCCTGATGTGTGACTCAATCTGTCCGTTTTTATAGGTGTAAAACTGACCTCCCTTTTGTTACATATTCCTGCTCTGGTTGAAGGAGAGCACCTGAAGGGCATCAAAGTTTGGGGTGTTTTGGCACTCTTGCCTTTGATCCTCTGGGTGCCGTGGTCCTGAAGTGCTGAAAAAAAAGGTTAATTAATGGGGAAAAGCCCCTGTCTCTGTTTTTGGGGTGTTGATTTTCCATTTTGACTGGACTGGTCTGCTCGGAGGTGGGAATGATCCATGCTCTGGCACTGCTTAGCTGGCTTGCAAATACAGAATGGCTCAAGGCTCGACTTTCCTCTCATCCTAGTTAAACCAAAGCAGGAGTTACACCCCTGCACCCCGACTTTGTGTGACATTGTCACTTCTCAGTGCATCTGTGGCCACATCCAGGAGTCAGGTATAAAACCATGGGCCAGCAGAGATCGGGTGCCTGTGATTTTTGCGATGATGTTCCCGTTTCAGGATAAAGATATGGTGGATGCTCAGATACTATAATTGCCTATTTGGGCTAATATTGCCTGTAATATTGTTATTTGTGAGTGACTGGTTAAAGGGATTGCAAGTGGCAGTGCAGAAGCTATGGCAGGGACATGATGTATCTGAGATGAAGGATTAATTAAGAAACCACGGGGCTGTGGCATTGCATCACAGCTGGCTTTGCACCGCGGGGTTTGCCCGAAGAGCCGGGCCACGTGGTCCCGCCAGGTTGGGGGGTGCTGGGGGGCATGGGCACATACACTTGGATGATTATTTTTCCTTCATGTGTGACTGCTTGCCAGTCTTTGAAGAGACCCCGCATTGTTGTTGGCTTTACAATGAACACTGCTTCTTTTGGGGAGAGCTTTCAGGAGCAGCAGGAGAGTTTGTTCCCTGCCTTAATCGCGTGGATTAGAGTCAATCCTGGGGTCAGGGTTGCTCCCCAGAGGCTGGACAAATGGGGGCTTTGGCTTCATTTTTAAATGAGGGGATTGCCTGCGTGTTGTGTTGGCGAAGGGGCAGCACGTACACGGCGCGCCGTGCGTGTAGAGCAAACGAACTGCGCTGCAAACGTAGCCCCGCTCCACGTCACCCTCTGCAGCGAACGGCTGCGAGATCCCGGTGCCTGCAAATCACAGAATCAAATGCTTGCTTTGCTCAAGTATGCAGCGGGATTTGCCTAAATTCAGAAAATAATTTGTTGTTTTTAAAAAAAAAAATTTTCCAGAAATTAAGCGCAAGCACATCATCAACAAAATCAAAGCATGATAATTCTCAAACTGAATATTTGAAAACTTGTTTTGACTTAATTGAAAATACAAACTTTTGCAACGACAGCAGTTTAATGTAGATTTTTTTTTTTCCTCTGTTTCTCAGAAGTTTTTGGAAAATCTCCTTCTCTTTTCACATGAAATTATTTTTTTAATGACTTCCTGCAAGTATTCAGACAACACAAAGTCTAAAAATTATGAGAAGCCTCTCCTCACACTCCTTCCTCCCTCTTCCCCCACTCCCTCGTGCTTATTTTGTAATTAAGTGTCACTAAGGTTCCTGAGAAGCAAATACACAAATATTGCTTCCACCCATAACACTGAAACCGTGCTTTAAATTACACTTGTTCCAAACAGCTTTGATTATTTTTAATCATCAGAAAGCAGCTCTTTGTCCTGCTAATGCAAGTAATGGCCCGTCTAGGAGAGCACCATTTCCAGGGTGTTTTGTATGGGGAAGCTGTAGGACTGCAACCTTCAGGTATGGCCGAAAGCTTGTCTCAAAATTTAAATAGAGGAGGAGGATGGGGCTGAAGACTTAAATATTCATTTTAAAATATTCTACAGAAGTATTTTTGATCTGCTAAAAGGAAAAAATTGTAGTCTCTCAAATACATGGATTACATGCTCAGGACTGGCGGGAGTGGTACCGTGCCCTCAGCCCAGCGAGCTGCGATGGGTCTGGGCTGCAACGTCTCACATGTGGGTGCACGAACCCAACTTGGTGCATCCATGATGAGGGTGTAAAGTTGGAGATCAGACTAAAACTGCTTTGAAAGATTAGCCTCGAAAGCTAAGAGTCATATTTTTGGGTTATTCTGGGGTTGAATGCTGACCCAGGTAATTAATCCTATTGCCTCTGGTGGGCGTCATTGGGTGAGTGTTTATCCATGTCAGGGAGGCAATAAATTCTGATGACTTTTTTTTTTTAATTAAATCCCACTAATTTTGCCCTGGTGCAACAATGTCACTGAGTTCAGAGGAATGACTCCTGATTTCAGTGGGTGTAACTGAGAGAGCAGCGTCACCGTTTTTGACCAGGCATGTCTGCTTGAATTTTCTGAGCAAGCAAGCAACTTGTTGGGATTCCTGCAAAGTCTTTTGAAACCAACTCATGACCCAGATGCTGGCTACGTCCTATGGGTCCCGAGTACTGATACGGCCATGGTGCACAGCCCTAGGGAGGGGATAGCAGGATCAGACCCTTCACAGAAAAGCAGATCCAGGGACAGTCCTTCACTTTCACGCTTTCACACAGAAAGCACTACTAGAACTACTACTACACTAAAGTACCCAGATATCTGCTGCCTTACGAGCAGGTGCAGTTACAGGTAGATACTTCACAAACTGCACTATGTGCTGCTTAAAGGTAACTTTGGGCACATTTGGTAGAAAGTCATACAGCTCCATTAAAAAACATGGGCTTTTCCACTGGTTTAAGTCCTCGGTTCTTATCCTTTATTGTCTCATTTCTAGTTTATCTCTCTGGCCTATTTGTTCTCACCCCAAATGTCTCCATTTGTTTTATTAAGCTGTTTCTTGGCAGTGCCTTTAAGAGAAGAGGCTTTGAGGAAAAAGAACATCTCTGTGCAACAACAGGGTGGAGCCAGGGAGGTGGGGATAGAAATGGTTTTGCTAAGAGCTGCCATTAACAAAAAAAAGGACAAACAACTGGCTTTTCCTACGGTGGCAAGCAGATTTTGTTTCAGTGTTTGCAGAAAAGCGCACTTTCTTCCTGGATGCACGTCCATCTGGGCCAGGTGCTCAGACGTGGTCATGTGTGGGAAGGTCCTTGGCCTATGTGCACCTCATGGCTTGCGCAGGTTTCTTCTCTGTTGCTGCAAAACCGTTCTCTGTGTCAGTGGAGCAAAACCTGTGTAGCAGTGGGGTTTTTGTTGATGTTTGAGGATCTTGTGTGTGTTGGAGGCAGCTTGGTGGCACCCCTTGTCCTTGGCTGCTGTAGATCTTGGCTGGTCCTGGGTGATGCTGTGGGACCCTGAGCTGGGAAATGGGTGCCCCAGGGTCAGATCCCACCTGTGATCAAGAGCATTTGTTGGAGAGCTCATATTTGAAAGTTTAAGGATGGGTATCTCTGAATAGTGAAAATTACTGGCTGAAACCCACCTGCAAGTTAATTATTAGAAATCGTTTATCTTCTATGGTGCTATTAAGTTGCAGATTGAGCAGCAAGTGTGATAAAACTGTAGAGAGGGGGAAAGGTCTGCCTGAGAAGGGGACAACCTGCGGATGGAGGCATGGTTTTGTCTAAACGTTGAACTCTGCAGGTACTGAAGGGCATGAGCTAGGAGGTGGTGGAGTCAGTTACTTGGTCAGTCGTAAAGATGCAATTATCATCCCTTATTTGACCAAAGACTGTAAAAGGAGACTCAATGCTAGTATTTACTGTATTCCCCCCCCCCCCCTTCTATTAAAAGGATGGCCAATTTTGAATTATGATAATAGCTGCACTCTGGGTTTAGGGCTTGCCTCCCTGAAATTTTCAGGACCACTAATTTGTGGTTACTCCAGTGCTAGAATGGACTTGGTGGCGGTGGCCTTTAGACTGACAATGCAGTAAAAGTTTAAAGCTGCAACTGCTTTGGAGCCAAAGAAAGAGAGAAGATTGAAACCTAAAGGTTAGCGTGAAATGCACTTTACTGTTATCTATGAGAACAAATGAGTTAAAAAAATTTCAAATACCAGAATACCCTACAGGGAGGAGATATAACTATTAAAGGACTGTTATAGCTGCAATAAATGTAGGAACAATAAAAATAAATTGATGAAGTAAATGTCAGCGCTGTTCCCCTGAGCTGCCCCCACACCTTTGTCCAAAAGTAGAACATCTCCAATTACAGAGGGTGGAATCAGCCTTCAATGACAATATGACAAGGACAGAACATAGAGCAGTGGCACAGGGAACACAATTATGCACAGCCTTGAAAAATTGTATCATAGTACAATGTATGGAAGAAATCAATTAATGATGCAGGGCCTCCACTTCTGTCTAATAATCCTGTAAGAGAAGGATGAACCCGCTCCCCCTCGCCTTGGAAAGGGAGAAGGAACCAACAACGATGAAGAAGGATAACCCATGAGTGGAAGTCTGCATAATACCATGGGTCAACATTTGAACACTTTATGGTATGCGGGTATTCCTCTTTACCCATTATTATTTTTTAAAATGGTAGCTTTTACGAAAGTATTTACTGAAATCCACTTCATTGGTTAAATAGCCCACTGGGAAAAAAGAGAAGATTTCATTGGTGAAAAGGCCAAAGACGAGGAAAGCCGACAGCTTGAATCCAAAGCAGGGAGCTGAAAGAGAAATGCAAAATTTTAGGAGTAAACAGAGTAGATGGTAGAAGACGATTTATCTTGTGCAATTTACAACAGGTGCTAAACATTACAAAAACCAGAGCTATTAAGCAATCAAATTAAGCTATAATTAACAGAAGAAAACTGTGCAGGAATTCTAATTAATACGTATCTGAGCACATCCGTGATCACCTCCGACAGCTCCGCTTTCTAAATCCCTGCCACTACCTGAGAATAACCGAAGGGGTAAGGCTTTGGGAGCGCGCAGGATGTTACAGGTATCACCAGAGATTCCCCCTAACAGCCACGCCCTGTCTGCTGGCTTGGAGTGGGATGCTTTAATGTGGGAGACGTTATTCTGAGACTGTAGGAAGACTCCCCTTTTGTTTGAAGATCTGGTTGAGAGAAGCCCATAACAAGCTGAGCTTCATCCTCCTGCCTGTGTTCGCCCTCAGTGGTTGTCCTTCCTTTCCCGTGAGGTGCCGTTTCTTCTTGACCTTCTATTTCCAAGTAAGACCTGTTTCCCCAAGCCCCTGTCAGAGACGGACAGCTGACAGCAGTTGTCCTGGGATGGAGATGCTGTGGCAGATGCACCTAAAGATAAGAGAGGACTGATGGCCGAAGACTCTCATGTGAGCTTTAATTCGTGCTTTGCCAAGGACTTGATATGGGCTTAAACAAGACACTGAATAAAATGTGCATGTCCTGGGTACTCCAGGTGATTAATAACTCTGAGATGACTGGGAGAAGTTCGCTCAGCTTTGGTTGAAAGCGGGGCTTGACTCCCTTGTCTAGCCGCTTCCCAAATGGAGATAACAACGCTTCCCTACCTTAGAGTAGTGTTGTGAAGATCAACCGGTTAATGACTGTATGGCACTTTCAAGTGCTATCATTACAGTACTATAGTCTCTCTTAGGGAGGATTTGTTATTTTTACAAAATTAATTGTAAATCCAATAGAAAATAATTCAGCCTCTGAAATTCTGGTGAGATAATTATTGTGAAGACGGTATTAATATAGTGCCTTTCAGATGATTCACTACTTTAATTATTACTTTCTAATTCTATGCAAATATCATTTAAAAACCTTGTAACCTTCTCACGGGTTGGTTGCATTTACCCCCTCAAATACGGAGCTGACTCCTTCAACTCCCGCGTTAGGCTCCTCAGGTGGATCGCTCTGTCTGGCAGTGGACCTCCCTGGGAAACAGTATCTTTTGCTGGTTGAGAGATGCCCTATTTCTGCAGATTTTTTTTTTTTTTTGCTTGGGGTTATGGGTCCTGCTGTTGGTTGTTGGTTGACCGCACCTCGCAGGACTCGATCATCTTTTGCTATGCCCGTTGGTGTGGGCATCACCAGATCCCAGCTACCTGCTCCAAGATTGGGTCACCTTCTCCATGCCCTCCCAGTCCCGGGTACCTACCCTGTCAGAGCAAGGACTGGGATCCCATCAAGAGGAGGAGGAGAGTGGGGTCTTTATTTCCCATTTCTAAGGGGATGAAGTGATTAAGAGCTGCTCATACTTCTACCTGTCTGTCAATGAACTGTCATCCTTGCTTGTCCCAAGCGCCATCCAGCATGGTGTGCCATGTCTCTTGGTGGCTTTGGCAGCACACCCTGGGGCAAAATGTGGCGGTAAGCATTTTCTTCTCTCTTGATTTGCTCTGGCAGCTGGCTTAGCTCTAGGTCAGCATTTGCTGTACCTTTCTCTATGCTTGTACTCCCTGAATATCTTCAGCCTCAGCTTCTCCTGGGTTATCCTGGTATGACAAATGCCTATGGTGTTTTCCTTAGGACAATAAGCAAAGAGGTCCTTTGTGAAGGCAAACCACAATCCCTGCTGAAGGCAGGGGCAGGGCTGGCTGGAAATCATGGGGGAAAAAACTGTGAAGCCAAAGACTGTGCTCCTTCTGCCCCAGCTTTGGAAATGCCAGGTGGATTTTGAGGCAGTTGAGCTCATTTAACCTGGTCATCCCGCACCCGCTCCCTCATGGCCCTCCCCTCCAAACTGGGGACCAAAGAGGGATTTTCCTCTGCAGTTTTCCATATAAATGTCCCTGCTTGGAAAGACATGTTTTAATTGCACTCTGAATAATTCCTAGACCCGCTCGCTCTGCCTGGCTCCCTGCCAAGCTCGTGCAAGCACAGCCTCCCCGGCACTCGGGAGCATCCCTGGGCATCGCTGGTGGCTCTTCCCAAAGCCAGACCTGAGGAGGTGGTTACGGGGCTCCAGCCTGGGGCGGTGGGTTTCAGCTGGGTGCCTGGATGGACGCTGGAGCCCACCACGGTGCCAGCTGGACACCCAAAATTGTGCATGGATGGGGGGGCTCTGGTTTGTGCCCTCACAAATCACAAATCTTGCTCTCTTCTGGGATGCCCCTCTGCTGGGATGCCCCACGTGGGCTGGGAAAATGTGTTTCAGATGCTCTCAGGTTCTGGAAGCATCGCTCCTGGAAGCGACTGCAAGTGTCTTAACCTTGCGTGCATGTGTATGCTAAGTGTATGCATGTAAAGCTAAGTGTATGCGTGTCTGCCTGCAGGATCAGGACCTCGGTTATTAATAACAATTAACAATTAATTAATTATTCCCGCCAGGCAGAGATGCAAACCTCTGGTTTATGGCTGGACATACAGTATGGCAAATTAAAGAGTGCAGCGTGAGCTTTTAAAGTGAATATCCTTCACTTTCCTTGGCTGATGTCTTGTGCATCATAGTTTACTTTTTTAATTTTGTGGCAAACTCTCTTTTTTGCTCATCTTTCCTTTATTCAAATATTTTGTTTGGTAAATTGTAAGGGCTTTTGGTGCTTGTTGGAGTGAATGATTAACGGCGCGGGTGAGAGAAGGAAAAGGCAAGTAAGCACGAGGACGAAAAGCTGGTTTTGGAGCAGGCAGGCTGGCGCTGGTGGCCGGGGAGAGAGTGCAGCCTGACCCCGGGCAGGGTGACGCCGGGTCAGGGGGATAACGCCACCGCAGTCTCCGAAAGCAGCGCCCGGAGGACAGGCACAAATCCCTCCATGCCAGGGGGAAAAAGGACACCCATCACAGGCAGGAATTCAAGCAATTAATCCTTTACTTAAAGAATAATAAGCAGCCAGATTTTTTACATACCAAAAGTGGGAACAAGGTAAAAGGGGTTAAAAACTAAAAAGCAAGGACAGCAGACACCAATTAACACAATGTTAATTGACAGTTTCCCCAAGCCTCCATGAAACATGCCAGACCCATTTCCCCAATTACTAATTAAATCAAACCGCTCGCACAATACTAATTTCCCTAACTTAGGGAGCTCAGCAGACAAATAAAATGTGAAACTAACTTAAACATGTTGTTGAAGTGTGGGGAGAATAAGGAACTTAAAAGAAAAGCGGATAAACTTTTGCTCTGGATATATTCTTTAAACTTCTGGCTTGTTTGGGGAGTTAGATGGGGGGATCCTAATCAAGGCAGGTACGTGGCGGGGTCCCACTTGCTGGATGTGATTAACACCCTGACAGAAGGCGATTAGGCTTGCTGCTTAATGAGAGCCTTCCTGAAAAAGAGCCTAGAAAGGGATGTTTGTGCATCCTGGGATGAGGCGCAGGGATGAAGAAGAGCAAATGTTGTTTGGAGAAACTCTTTATCTGGGGCTGGGGAAGATGTGGAGGCTCCTGGCAAGCTGCACGGTGCTGGGGTGTGGTGATGGGCTTGGGGACAGGTATGCTGCTCCCCGTTAAAAGGTTTTGAGCGATGTTGGAGATGCGCTTGTGGCTGGGGTGTCCTTGCTCTCTCCCGGGGCTGAGGCAGCCCTGGGAAGTTGGGCTGGAGGAGCAGAAGGACAGCTCAAAGTCTTCCAGTTCGTTGTGCTTTATCAAACCGCTGACCCCTCCCCCAGCATGAAATAAGGATGAAATAGTAATGCGATAGGTTAATGCCGATAATTAAAGAGAGTTTAAAACTAAGCAGGAGACTGAACTGCGTGTGTGGGTGGCTGGAATGGTTGTTTGATGTGAAAGTCAATGACTGAATTATTCAGAGAGAGTGATTTCCAAATGATAATTTTACATTTCCCATAACTGATTTTGATTTATTACAGCAGCACCCGATAGCCTGGCAGGAGCTGGGAGAGGTGCTCGGCTCTGCCGCTGCTTTCCCCTCTCCTTTGGGCACAAAAAGGTTCTCGGAGCTGAAGCCCTTCCCTGCCTGGGGACTGACCTTCGTGCGCCCATCGCTGGTGGAGCTTGGAATTTTTCGAAGGAAAAAGGCAGGGAAAATGTTTGTTTTAAACAAAATGGGTTGTTTCTCTATCGGTACAGTGGCTTACTACTTGGTTGTGTTTCTGGAGGTGGCCAAACACTCAGAATCCATCTGGATGCTGACCTGGGTGTCGTGGTGCTGGCTTTGCATCACCTGGAAATGCACTTGGCTTCATATGAAAGTATCTGGTGAAGCTTGTTGCTTGCTCTCCTCATTCGTGTTTTCTCCCAGCCCTTCAAGCAGATTTGCAGAATTCATCTGATCACTTTTACCACCACCAAGTCTATTTTTTCCAGCACCCACTCAGGATGCTGGAGTGCAACTCGGGCTGTAAATCTCCCGTGAGGAGGCATCTTCCTGGGACCCACAGGACTTTCTGTGCCTGAGCGTGCCAGAAGTGCTGCAGGGACATGCTGGGGCATTTGGGCCTTTCCGCTTTTTAACCACAAACAAGAAGTAAGGACAGCCCGTGGAGGGAAACCGTGGCCGGTAGCCCCGGTCCGGGCACTGTGCATGGGGGACGTGTGTCCATCGGGACATGTATGAGCAGGTATCTGAGACCAGGTGGTTCAATTTTGGGAACACTTCTGCTGAGAATTAAAGAGGGAAACTACTGAAAATAGTGGAGGTCCAGGTTCCTTCCCCTCATACATTAAAAATAACCATCGCTATTTCAGGAGGCCGGGCTGTTAACCCCTTCTGTGCTCTCCGGGGCATGGCATGGTGGCACTGTGGCACGGCCGAGCCCGGCAGGGATGCTCTGGGGAACGGGTGCTCGCCTGTGCTGCTGCCTCGTGGGGCTGCTTCAAGGTGTGAGTGTTACTTGTCCCCCATTAAAGGGGCTCGAAATGAAGTTTTCTGAACCTGGAGGGAGTTTTGGTTTGGGTTAAGTTTGAAAGATGAAGGAGGGAGATAAATCTGTTGGTTCCCACTCCGTCCCCTCCAGCTTGTATATCTGGCCTGCCAGAGCCCTGCATCCTCTCCCGTGGCGTGCTGCATCCCTGGGGACCTGGAGCCAAGCAGGATTTACAGTCGAGCCTCCAGCTTGTGCCTTTGGGGTCTCCACTGTCATTATTCTTCGTGCCCGGGAGGTAGCGGATGGCAGCAAAAGGGCTGGAGAGGGGAAAAGGGCTGGGGGTGGCAAAGTGAGAGGTGGGGGGGCAAGTTTTAGGGTTAGGGCTAGGCTTTGTCCCTCTGTTGGGACAGTTCCCCTCAGCATCAGCAATGAAATACCTTGTGGGGACAAGCACTGCCACCGGAGGGAAGGCTCTGTGCTCCCTCCCTCTTGCATCCTCGCAGAGACCTCTGTACAGAGCATTGCTCTCCCAGGATAAATGGCTATTTCATTTCTTATGGGATGCAGAGCAGCTCTGGCCGGGGAGGCGGTGGGACAGCCTTATCATGGTGTGCGTGAGCCGACGGGATGCATAGGACGGTGCTGATGCTGGTCCCGGGTGGTCCAGGTGAAAGCTGCGGGTTGTTTCAGAGGAGGCTTCTGCCTCTCTTCTTGTGGTCATTAATTCTGTCCAGGGCCAGGGAGATCTCCCCTAATGAAAGCTTCAGCGAGATTGGTTTGTTGTATGGAAAAGCTTCAGTTTCAGTGAATCAGCAATTTCTGATGAAAAATCTTTTGTCTGAAAATTCCCAAGAAGCTCTGACTCTGACCTCGGAGCGGCTGCCTTCCTCCGAGCACATTACCAGGATTTATGGCGCGCTCCCATGGTTTATTGTTCTACAGTAAACGGAGCTGCTGGTTGAGTTTTGACTATCCTTCTGGGCAGGGAAGCAAATCAGCATCACGGGACTATCCCAACTTGCATGATTTAACAGAAGTCCTTGCCGTGGAGCAGGTGGGTTGCCAGATCAACTAGCTCTGTGCCAGTTTGAGGTTGCTCGGGATGGGTGTGCATCTTATCTTAACTGGGGCCATCTCCTCCTTTACCTGCTCTGGTGAGTGGTCCTGCTGAAATATTTCCAGTGCCGTCAGCTCTGTAATTAGGAAAAGAAGTGGTGGCTGCATCATGAGTTTGTAGTGTATTTTCTGAAGGCTGCTGGTCTGGAGAGGATGCTGGCTTGCTTGTTTATGCTGTGGACCTGTCAGGATTGCCTTAGTGGCAGTAAACAGCCATGATAAGACAGCGTCTGCTACAAAAAATGGCAAAGCGTGAAAAGAAAAAAATTATTACTCCCGTTTTACAGCTGTAGCCCCGGCAGATTGGTACTGTAGTATTTGCTCAAGGCTGCAAGAAAAGAAACCCTGAGCTTGGGATTGAAGTGAAATCTGCGGAATAACACCACCATCCTCAAAGTGTGCAACTACACGAGCCACTTCTGAGTTATAAGCACCTGTATTTGCCTCTTTAAAGATCACAGCAGAAGGAATGTGATAGCAGAAGGGCTCTAAAAGGCTTGCCCACAAAAAAGGACAGAAGTATTATAAAAGGCATAACATATAAGCAGGGAGAGCATCACTGATGCACATTGTCAGGACTGAGGCACCTGCTGTAGCCAAGACCTTCGCTATGTGAAAGGTTCCATTAATTTTGATGGAGATGGTAGTTAGGAGCTTTGGAAAATACAGGAAAATACCAGGATGGATGGAGACTGTTGCAGCCCATCCTTCCCATGCCTAACATCTGTTTTTACCCGAGATTCCCCAAAACTTTATGAACTGTGTATTTAACAGCTGCGGCACCGAATACCCAAAGGTGAGGTGACCTCCTTAAGGCGAAGCAGCGTGTTGGGGATGGAGGCAGGACCAGGAGCTCGATGCTCTGGCTGCCCGGAGTATGGCCCATCCAGAAGGCCAAGCTCCCTCCCTGTAATCATAGGGAAAAGTAATCAAATTACTGCCTTTCATGTCACATTAGTGAAAATGGATACTAGTATGATGCATATTAATATAATATGATGGGAAATTGCTAATACAATTAGACCATCACATTTTATTAGTACCGGAGTGACAACTCGCCCTAAGAACAGCTCGCACAGGCGATGGCTGGGAGTGAGCACGAGCCTGGTGTGCACGCATAGGGACGGTCATTTAACTTCCTGAAAAGCCCTCTTTTTTCCTCCCTATAAGTGCTTGGTCACCCAAGTAAGCGTTACACTGACCTTTTGTAAATATTGCTGGGATTCACTCTGAAAGGAGTCCTCATCTCAAAAGTTAGATGCCCCTCATCTATACACTTTTCCTCCCATATATACACAGACATAAATAATATGAGAAAATAAAAATATACATCCATATAGATGAGGATTGTAGAAATTGTCCTTAATACAGTCTGCCTTTTTATTTGGGTTTATATTTTCAGTGCACTTTTAATCTAGTTGTAGAAGGATCCTGCACAAGTTTTGTGGATTACATATCGCAAGAGCTATCCTAGCTCGATCTACTATAACAAACAACATTGATTATATAGCAGGAATATCTTTGATTATATAGCAGGGGTATCTTCGATTATATAGCAGGGATATATTTTGTAATTATAAAGCCCTTCAAACTTTCTTGACGGACATACAGTTCATTTAAACGGAGATGATAAAAGATCGCGTCCGCAGCATTGTCCTTGCCTTCCTTTCTGCAGCAGAAAGCCCTGCCCTGGTGGGCAGCAGGGACCCGCCAGCTGTGTGGAGGTGGGCTTCGGTTTCATACTCACGATGGTCATCCCCAGTCCAAGGGCCAGCCTCCAAGTGGAGAAAACTTCGGTCTTAGCTGGCATCCTGTTAGGAGGATGAGCGGTCCCGTGGGGCAGCAGCAAATGTGAGGTCCCACCGGGATGAGGTGCTTTTCTCATTGACAAGCAACCTGTAATCCCAAACAACCAACCTCCTGAACAGGCTTGGCTTTGTTAAATAGCTTCTTGTTCTGGCCAGGGGCTCTGCCTTGGAAATACTATCTATCATAAAAAAGCATGACACGGATTTACTACAGCAGGCAGGTGCAATTTTTAAATATGTTGCCCAGGCTGATGATTGCGGGTTTGTTGACTTGGAGACCCAAGGAAGGGCTTGGGGCTTTTAAAAATAATTATTTCATCAGTACTGTGTGAAGAGGATGGCATCAAATACTTGTGCAAAACTGAGAGGAGGAGGAGATCTGCTTCTGGAGGCTTAAGACACTGGGAAATATTTAAAGGAAAGGTGTTTGCAATTTGTTAGATTCAGTTAGAGCCCAGAAGTATACGGTGTGTGGTGTTTCTTTCACTTTTTAATAGTTTTTGTGATAAAAATAGTTGTGATTTGGGTTTATAGCTGGTTGTCATCCTGTGAAAGAAAGGGTGTTTCCGTGCATATCCCTGCATGCTCGCATGGAGATGTTCCCCTGCGCGCATTTTTAATTACACCTTTAGCTGAGGCACTTCATAAATGTGAGCTCTAGCACGGCGAAATGGGTAAAGACTGACTATTTCTTATTTGGGGAGTGCGAAACTGAGGCCGAAGGGAAACCTGGGCAGCGAAGGAGGGCAATGACTTAACCTCGGGCTGGGGAAGTGGTGGGAAAAGTCGTGGTGTGGGCTGGCAGCGGTGGTTGGAGCCTCAAGCCTGGTTAAAAACATATTTTTTTGGTGTAATACTCCACCAAGTATTCCAGAAGAACCATACTTGTGATTCTGCCCATTAAAAGAAATAAAATATTTATATTTTATATTTACTTCGAAGTCTGCCAGTAAAAAGAAAATGCTTTTTAAGCACTTCAATGTGTGAACAGGTTATGAGCCAAACTGGGAAAATAAGCGTGCTGATACTAAGAGACAAAACCCATGTGAATATTTACAGGTCCTTTTCGAGGTAAGGTGGGCTTCCCTCACCCTTTGGCGTGGGCTGCTGATGCAGAGGGTGCAGGTGAGGAGGAGGAAAGTACACTGTGAGGAGTCCTTATTTTCTTGCTTTTCTACAACGTAGCAGCTTTTGTACCAGTAAATCTCCCCACCCTGTTGAATACCTCTGGTTGCTTCGGATGCCGGGGGCTGCTGTGGATGTCCCCGCTCGCTGTGGTCCAGCAAAGTCCTCCTGCCGCTTCCCTAGGGAAAGACAGGGACAAAGTTCAAACACTATCAGATACCTTTGATTATTCCCATTATTTTGGAGATGTTGGTGTAATTCTGAGTGCTGAGAGACCAATCCTGCCCAGGTTTGAATGCGTTGGACCGGAAAGTGAGTCGAGCATCTTCCCTACCTCTTCTGTTCAGAGACCGTTTTTGTTACATTCCCCAGTTGTTCCCTGGGAAGTTTATAAATACAAGATAAAACCCTCGTCATCCTGCTGATGTGGTAATAATAATGCTTAGCATGTCTCATCTTTGAAGTGCTTTACAAATATTAAATAATTAATCTGCCCAAGAATGGAAGAAAAAAGTATTATCCTTCGACTTACATACTGGGGAGCGGAGGCAGAGAAATATGGTTTCTCCAGGCCAGGGAGGGAGGTGCTACCAGAAAGTGGTGGGGACATGGGTCCACTGCATATGGTCCCCGTCTGGGGCCACTTGACCACTGGCCAGCGTGTTTGGATGGCGGGATGATAGCACTTGCACCAGGGGATGATGTGCTCTTGCCGTGCTTGTGACCCCTCTGAGCAGGAAAGCAGGTACATGGCGTTTCCTCCAGCATCTCCTGGGAAGCCCAGGTGGTCCCTCCAAGGAGAGAGACCCACTTTATAGGACTTTTTTTTTCAGTGAGGAGGATGCTGGGAGTAACGTAGCCTGCGATACTGATGAGGGCTGGTCATGATTTGACTTTGCTGTGGGAGGTTAGAATTGGGTTGGATCCCCTGTGGGGTATCCACATGAGGAGCCGAGGGGGTGGCTCCTGGACCTGGGATTGCAGCCTGGGAGCAAGAGGGGTGAGAGCAAGGATACAGGCTTTGTTTTCTGAGGCAAAAGAGGAAAAATCCTATACAAGCACTATTTATAGCAGCTTTCCAGAGATCAGAGACTTTCTCTAAGCACGGAGTGAAGACCTTTACTGTAGATAAGCATTGTTCATTTCACGGACGTGGGTTAGAAAATGCCAAGCCTGAACGACTTTCCTGAAGCTCATGACTTACGGTGTGATGGACAACGGGGCCAGGAGGATTTTCCATGGAAGTGCCATAAGGGTGAGATGTCTTATTTGGGCAGAGGCGGGACACCCCGGCTCCCACTCCCAGCCTGACGCAGCGGGGCCAGCAGCTGCCTGCCCTTGGCCGTGTTGGGCAGGCAGAAACAGGGGCTGGAAACTGGGTTTCTCACAACCCAGGGGAACGTCCTCAATGACTCGCTTTCGGCTATTCTGGGATGACTTTTCGTCTCGTTTCTTTGGGCCAGAAACTTCATCCTGGAGCTGAGAAACTTTTCCTAGTGAAAGTCATGTTAAAACTGGTGTATTTAGCAAAGCATTGGTTTTTTGTGTTTTTTTTTTGTTTGTTTTTGGTTTTTTCTTTTTTTTTAATCCAAAAAGGCAAAAAACCCACTCCAAAACACATGACCAGCTTTACACAAGATATTCTGATTTTTATTCTGATTTTTGCTCTTCATCTTAGCCAAAATGGGCTCTTGTGTATAGCAAGCACTGCAGCACGCCTGATCTGAAAATGAAGCCCCCATCTTGTTATTTTATCTGGCTTTTCCCTTTCTTCCCCTGTGGGTCCAGTGCCAGGCAACTAAAAATCATTTTGGCTTTCCCCCTCTTTATCTAACCTCCACAAAGTGGGCCAGGCAACCCTCTTATTTCCACACAATTCAAGCAGTGTTGTGTTTGTTTTTTTTTTTTTTATTGCAGAGGGCAAATCCCAGAACAGAGCATAAATAAATAGATGATTTTAGAGGACTGTAGATCATTGAGCAAGATGTAGAAAAGGGCCCTTGTTTTGAAAGAGCAGCGTGAGGCTCAGCAACAATGAGTCTTGAAGCTCGATGAGCGTCTCGGATGCTTTGAGGCTGCATGTGTCGGGTGAACTTTATTTACATTTGGCACAAACGCGCCCGTGTGTGATGTCAGCAACTGCCAGGATACACGGAGGGAGTTGGATAGAGCTTATCCCGGGTTGATATAAGGAAATATTGAATCAGGCTGCAGACTGTCATTTCCAAACCTTGGTGGGGTTTTGAAGTCAGCCTGGTTTCCACAAGGAAAATCCCCCTTTTTTTCTTTCTTTCTTTTTTTTTTTTTTTAAAAGAAGTAGACCCCCCACCATAATAAATGCAGACAGCACCTGTGTTGCTATTTCCAAAAGGAGGGAAAACTGCGATAACAATTTCCCTATATTCAGTCTCCTCCTAATCTCCCAAGACTTACTCCAGCGTGCCTCTGCTTTAAGACATTTGTTACTACCAGCAGTGCCCCCTCCTCAGATGAACTCCTGCAAAACACATCTCCTTTCCTGGGGAGGGGGAAATTCATCAGCCCTGGAAAAGATGCCACAAAAATCCACCTTAAAACTCAGAGTCAAAACTCTTGACTGTTGAGCATGCAGATAGAGATAGATTATATATATATATAGATAGCTATATATGTGTGTGTGTGTATTTTTTTTTTAGCTCAGCAAATACATCCTCCTGGGCTAAACCTTTCGGTGCCGCCAAAGGGGTGTGCAAACGGGGAGGAAGGTGGAGGCAGCTCTTGTTTGCCACGTAAGTTGGGAAACATCACCTTTGCAAAGCTCCGTCTTGGAAAAGACTTAGCTGGTTGCATATGACGGAGCTCCGTCTTCCCCCCTGCTCAGACTTACTACTTTGAATACAATAAAGTTGCTTTGAACTTTTTCAATTATTTAACAACTTTCAAGTGGAGAAATATTTGGGTCTTTTAATTTCATTTTTGGCTCCTCTTTTTTTTTTCCCCCTTCTTCTTTGCCTCCATTCTGTTTGCTAAACAGTAATTGCAGATCTTTCCTGCCACCTTTAATACTCCCAGCTAATTATCCTGAAATAAATCTCTTTCAAGTCTGCATGCCAGCAGTTGTGGGATATGAGCGGCTCTTTCAGCTCCCGGCTGCCTGTCACTCAAATGGGCCTCAGCTGCAGCTCCAAATGATGAGTATTAGTCTCCCGCTGGGATGATTCTCCCAATCTCCCTGCTTCCAACAGCATCTCCCAGGGCTGCACCATGCTCCTACCTGTTAGCCTAATCTGGGATTTTCTTTTGCTAATGCTGTTATTTTGAAAGGAGGAAGAGGATTCCTGGGAGAAAGGCACTCGGTTAACCTTTTCCTAATTGCCATTCAAAGCTGAAAGGAAGGGAAAAAAAAAAAAAAAAAGATGATGGGTGTCACTGCACGGGAGGATGGCTCGGGAAGGGTGGACGTACAGATGGGGTCCCCTGCTGACCTCCGGGGGTTATTTATTTGGTCAAGGTAGGGTTTTTGGGGGCAGGCTCCCAGTTTAGACACCCTGCCCTCCCAGGGCGCTCGCCCGAGTTATTTCCAGCTTGTGTCCCGCTCACTCAGAAACAAGGTTGTCGGGTTGTAGGCAGAGCTAAATGCTCCATCATTAATTTATTATGTGCTAGCAGTAATAGCGAGGGCTATTTTTAAATGCCACTTAAGCTCGCGCTTACACATGGGTTTGTAATTTGACTATAGGACATACATAAAATGACATATTGTTACACACTTAAAGATACGGTTTTAAATGAAAGAACTATTAAACCATTAGTATTTAAAGTGCTTACTATTTTTTTTTTTTTCTGCTGTATGTGTGCCTTTAACGACTTTAACAATTGGATTACCTCCAGAAACAGCCTTGCTGGGGGATGCCATGCCCATGCATCCTGCCTGGGCAAAGTGATGGAGTTCGTGGTACCCATTGCCTTTTGGGTGCTGCCGGTGGGGGGCTCAGCGAGGGGTGCTTGGTAGGCGGCGTGGGCACCTCCTGTCTCTGGGCTCGCATCTCCACCTCGTTCTGAAGCAAAAGAACTGTTAAATGCAGACTCAAGTTGCTTGGCTGGCCTTGAATCCCTCTTCCTAAAGAGTTGTTTTTCACTCGGGACTCCCTCTCTAAACCCGCGATGGGCTGCATTGAATTAATTCTATTAACTGCCAGAGGAATTCCTCGTTGCCGACTTATATTTCCTCTGTCTATAAATCATTTCACCGCTGCTTTCCCTGACAGTTATGCAAGTGACCTTTTGATTTCACTGTGTTTTTTTTTTTTATTTATGACATTGCTAACCACTCTATGGCTGTGCATCGCAGTAAGATTGGGCAGTCACATGGGATGCTCGAGAATATAGAATATTTTATAAATACTCATACATATATTTAAAAAAATGAAAACAGCATAAAGTTGAATGTTTCAGACTTGGACCCTGGAAACATAATATTTATACTGAATAAGTCATGTTAGTTTTAAGAATCTATTTCTGGGTATTTTCACTTCCAGAGGAAGAATTTCTTGTCACCCTCCCCTTCTTCTAATGGAGCATCCTTTTTTTTTTTTTTTTTTTGTCACCAGGCCCAGTTCTGCAGAGGCCAAGCAGTCACTGGGTTAAGTGGGAGCTGCGGATGCTCAGAGCTTTGGTACTATCGAGCCAGGGCCAGTCTCATCTGCCTTGTATTGTACCAGGGCTGTGAAGTCCCCTGAGGAAAGGGGAATCGGACACCCCAACTTCTGTGTTGGGCTTTGCGGGTGGTGTATTTCCGTAGGCGCATCTCTTCGGCAGTAGCAAAAGCAATTCCCGGGTGGGGACGAGACTCCCCAAAAGCTCCTGGCTGGTGCGGAGAGCCTGCCCAGACCTCTTGCCTTTTTGCCGTGGTTCCGTCCCAACGGGTCTGAGCATAAAGTGCTGCAAGTACAACTGCTATTCTAGGCTGGGAAACCATGGTGGCATCCCAGTGCGTGATTTGTAAGTCTAATTAGAAGTTAGAAGTGTCAATGGCAGCACTTGCAGGCACAATTATAGCACCTGCAAAAAAGGGAGCCTGCTTTTCCCATTTGGCTCATCCTCTGGGTGCAAGCTTTCCATAAATACAGCGGTGTGACAAGGAGAGCTGGGCTGATGTCTGCCTTGCCAGGGGTGAGGTCCCCTCTTGGGTAGGAAGCAGCTAAGAAATGAGCTGTAACCATCTATAAAAACCTGCAAACCAGAAGAGATCCCCACTCTGGCCCTTTTAAGAAATCCGAGGCATCGTGGTTGGCTTGTGCAAGGTTTTGTGTAAGTAATAAATTGAGGTTTCCTGCAAAACATCTGGTCGATTCGGCTCTTATCTTGCTCCGCAAGAGGTGAAAAACCCTCTGTGGTTCTCCTTTGCTGTCTTACAAATATAGACCCCTATTCATAAGGAAATATCGAAATAGAAGTTTGAAAGTATTCTCACGGTTGTTCCCCAACGCTGAATTAAATATCTTTTGGGGCTGTTTGCAATGCCCTTTTCAGTCCCGCTTAGATAGCAGTGCAGAACAAGCATCTCATTCTTAAATGGAGTTTGTAGCACTCCTGCTAGGGACAAGGTTTACAATCCTGGAAAGCAAAGTCCATGGTAAGTGCCTTTGCATTGTGCTTCTTACACCCTCTGTGGTTTAATCCCAAAACCAGACTTAATTTTCAGAGCTGCTGAGCCCTTGTAACCCAGGCCTGGGGCTGTATAGTTTGGCCCAGCCCATCCAGTCCCCAGCAGAGGGGAATATGTGGTACACGTGCAACACAGACGTTAATGTATTCCCTAACATCTCAGGACATGGTTGGATCTGGTTCAACATCATTGCCGATCACGGATGATGTAGCTCAGATAATATCTAATTGTTGGCATCACTTGCATCCTTCAAAGTCTGTTCCTTCTGCTTTTTTTTCTTGGTCTCTGGGTCTTCCCGATTGGTCTGCATCCCCATCTTTGTCTTTAAATTATGTCCTATCCGTTTTCCCAGTTTCCATGCTTCAACTTCCAAAACCAACAGGAGAAGAAGGGGGGGGAAAAAAAAAAAAAAAAAATTCTGACTCCTTTCACTGCTCCTGGTGTGCTTGCCCACAGCCTTCCTGAAAGAAACCAATAAATAATGCTCCTCATCCCCCTAAAAATTAAATTAAACCCAAATTTCTCTGGGGAGGAGGCTAGGTTAATTACAAAGAGCCACCAATGCCATATCTAAAAAGGCACCTTCATTTTCATTTTTAATATTTAGGATGAAACTTAATATCTGATCTCTTTTTTTTTTTTTTTTTTTTNTTTTTTTTTTTTTTTTTTTTTGCCAAACTAGTCAGTTTGGAAGTGGAGAGCCTGCCAAACACAGCTAATATTATTCTGCCCAAAAGATTCTGTCAATTAACTCCTTGCAGCATTTGCTGGGGAGACTGCAAAGGGGAAGATGATGCCGCTTCAGCCCGGAGCCAGCCGAAACCTGGATGTTCAGTGTGGTTAAGGGTTGGTGGGAATCTCTGCTTGAACGTTGGAGGCTTCACTCTGTAGCCTCAGCATGTGCAAAACATGTTTGTGTCTGGGTATTAAAGTTAGTAGAAAAACTTGGTGAAGCCCTAGAGATTGATGTGAAAGTATATGTTGGATCGCTTAAGAAGAAGAAAGCGTTACATTTATGTTTGAAGGCAGGATGGGAAACAACTGGTACCTCCTGATGTCCATGAGTTGTATGTTGGCTATTTGGGAGTGAAACTGCCCCAAATAGGGATTAAACTTGTGAATCTGAATGCAAAGTGAGAATTTAAAAGTTATGGCTTGCGAAATCCAGCCTGCAAAGAAAAAGGCACCGTTGTTAGACTCAGGCGGTGAAGTATTTTCAGTTAGTTGAAAAGAACAGAAGAATGATGATGAAATGAAGAGTTTTATGCATGTTTAATGGAAAGTATGGGAATGGCAAGAGAGCCACACTGTGTAACAGGGTCATGCTGGATAGTTCATATAAATATTACTGTTACCCAGCAGGAAAGACAGACTGTTACCAAACCAGACAAATACACTATCACTGTTGTATCTCTGATCAGCGCCATCAGTTCTGCAGACTGATTTACCAAACGCTACGTTCCCTTCAGCGTCTATCGATCCCTTCAGTATCTATTGATCTCTATATCTACACCCAAATTCATCATTCACATACAAGTGTTTGAGCGTGTGCCCAGGTATTCGGGGTTGTTGCTGGTTGCCTCTTTTCAGAGTGGAATAGGGGGAAACGGTTAAATATCCATGGTGAGCTTGGCTGCCTGGTGTAAGCAGGATACTTTGACTCTACGTGACATCCTGCTCATTTTGGAGAAGAATTCATATTGCAAATTGCAATGCTAAATCATTAACTTCTAAGGAGCTGAAGGGAAAAAGAGAGCTCGCTTAAAGGATGCTGGTGTGTTGCCCCTGGATTGCTCTGTATTTTTCTGTGTACAATATAAACCGCCGTTAAAATACTTCTTGCTGCATTATATAGCGCAAGGTCCAGGCCATTTACAAACTTCTCCTCCTCCTAGCAGTGATGTCTTCTTTATACTGGGAACATAATGTTAATGAAACAGTGAAAGGAAGAAATGCAGGGCAAGATTTCAAAAGGGGGGGAAGAAAAAAAAAAAAAAAAAGACTGCCTGAAATTAAGTTCCTAAATAAGTGGAGAGGAATGTGTCCATCACTTGCCTTCTCCAGCTTGAGGAGCTGGGTGGATGCCCATCATGGGGATGTCCCTGGTCTAGTGGCATGGGGAGCATTTGCTGGGGAGACAGGAGCAGGCAGGTGTCTCTTTCTTGTGAAGTGGCTTATTTCAGCTCTTGGGATTGGGGGAGACTCTGCGGAGATGGCACAGCGGTGGCCAAATGGTCAAAATGGAGGTGGTGGGTCTGTACAAGAGATGGGTAACACAAAGTGGGTCAGTATAGCAGAGGACCCCCATTGGTTGCTCTCCAGATGAAAAATCAAAAATGGCAAAATGGGCTGGAGTCTCTGAAATATGGTGTCCATATGGTGCAATGAAAAAGCTTTATCACTGCTGCTTTAGAAGTACTTGTCTCCAAATGTCTAACCACCAGGACTTTTTTTTTTTTTTGACAGCCTCCTTGTGTAATGAAAACTCAGGTTTTGGGCTTGACTTGAATAGCCAGGGACTTGAGAAACATCCCTTTGTCTGTCTCAGCCCTTTCATTTCATTCCCAGCTTTGGTGGAACAGGCATGTGAATGCCTGATGCCAGGCTTACGAGGAGATTTTAAAAGACATTGAGGTATAGGAGATGCAGAGATGGTCTTTGTAGGATTTAATTGGACCTGGCCCACTTCACTGTGTGTAAAAAGAGGAAAGAAAAAATAAAATCAACCAAAACAAAAAAACCTCAACCCAAACCACTATATGTCACCTGCCTACCTCCAAAGTTGAAATGACCTTTGAAATCTTGGTCCTTTGCCTGATATTAGAAGGTAAAAGGAAATTAAAGGGATTATGTACCGCGTTGGTGGGAATCAAGACTTGTTTTCTTGCTAGCTTACAAATATATAACAAAGTATAATTATTTTTAATATTGTTATTTTTGGTTGTAATATAATGGAGGAAATTCAAACCAGAAAACTCTGTAGCAAGGGCCAGTCTGTCTGTTGAAACCAACAACCTGTTTGAGCCCTCGTGCTCCCCCTGCCCTGCGCTCCCTTAACTCTTTTGGGAAGCACTTCACCTGCGGCTTTGGTTGCGGAGATGGAGCTTGTCCGGCTTCACGTGGTCCTCTCCTGCTGCACCAGTGCAGTGGGGCTACAGAGGATGGCTGTACAGATGCGTATTTAGGGGTGGTGGCAAAATGGGAGGGAGAAAGAAGACAGAAAATGGATATGTTTTTCTCCTGTAAATACAGCAAATAGCTCTCTTTGTCCTCTTGTCCTGGTAGCGTCTTCTCCTTTCCACCCTTGTTTTGTAGACCTTGGAAACAGCTAGCTGAGGTCTTCTGGACCCTTCCTTTTTGGGACAGCAAGCAGCAGTGCTAAGAAGGGGGTAGCAAGGCTACTCGCCAGTGGGATCCTCTAGGAAACCTGGGGATGTTAAGGTCCTGGTCGTTTTACGCTCCTATTTGTGAAACAGTGGTTGTGAGAGGTCCTGTCACATGGGTGTTGGTGGCCAGTGCTCCGCTCGTGGGACCAGAGCATCCCCCCAGATGGCTTTGTGTACAACTGACAAATCTGTTTTGTTTGAGACTTGAACATTTTAAGACTTACTGGATTTCTCTCCCAGATTTTGCATGCCTACATTTACTCAATGCACAAGTAGCCTTATCATGAATTTTAGCGCATTAGGTATGAAACATGTGGGCAGAAAGATCAGAAGTGTCACACCTCCTATATACCTTCAGTGAGGTGGCCTGAGCAGTACGCGGCATATGTGTGAAGACATCCCATTGACATTGTAAAATGGCATGCTAGTATTCTCACTGTTACTCTCCATCCAACTTGCTATGTATATTTTTGGGTTTTGTTGTTTTAAATCTCAAATGAGGCCCTCGTTCAGTTGCTCATGGTTAATCTGGAGCCAGCAATGAGCTGGTAGTGCTCAGGTTGTTCCTTCCAAAGCAGATGATCTTGCATTTCTTAAGAGTAACCATTGTCAGTCGTTGCATTACTTCCCCACTTTCGGGACCCCAAAGGTTCCTCGTGGTCTTCTTTAAGCACCAGTAAACTAAGAAATGCATCATCTGCAAGTTGTTGCCCATTTGTTTTTCCATTTCCATGCAATATGCTAGTGCTGAACAGCGTCAGAAAGCAGGGATGTTTCTCTGTTCAGCCCTGCTTGTCTGGCTTTAGAGAGTTTTAATTCTGCTTTTAAACAATGTATGCCAGTACAGGAATATCCAGATTTTGTATTTTGGGATCTGTTGGCAGGTGTGTTTGCA
>VZTQ01007493.1:550655-585655 GCA_013400755.1 Pelecanoides urinatrix | reverse complement strand
TATATCATCAACCTGAAGCAATCTGCAGGGCTTTTCAATATACTGAATTAAAAACCAAAAACCAAAACAAAAAAAACCCAACCAAAAACCCTTTAGGTTTTGTTCCCGATTAATAGAAGTGTTTTTAACTGTCAAAATTGCCAAATCTGAAAACAAAAGTTGCAGCCCTTACCTCGGAAAGGGAAAGGCAGATGCTGGGCTGAAGGGTGAGCATTTCAGCCCCTGCATAGGTGCCGTCTCCCATCGCCCCATGGCGAGCGAGAGGGGACCCCGGGCCCTATGCCCACCCCTTGCAGATGTTCTGGCCGTGAGTTAACAACCCCGCATAGCCGGTGTTTGTGGTAGAGTTGTTTCTGTGCGTGGGTCTGGAGAAAGACCTCAACTCATCTCGCCTCCATCCCTGCCAGGCAGTGCGCTGCTGGTAGCTGTTTGCAAAATGTTACCCCGGTCTGGGATTAAAACTCTGGCTTTAGCTTTGTGGGTAATGAGCTAGAGAAAGCGTTTGTTCTTGTGAATCCAGACTGCTTAGTCTGGATTTGACTTTTTTGAGATGATAGAGGGGGGAAGACTTAACGTTGCTGTGTGAACTTAGGTGCTCCTGCAACTGTAAAGCCAGGATCTTTCTGAGCTAATGCTAAGTGTGCTGATTGGAAAGACCCCTGTTGATTTCTTGGGTCAAGTTTTGGGGAAAAACCTTGGCCTGGCAGAAGGGCCACTAAAACCAAGAGAGCTGCTGGAATCCGAACTCCCCGGGCTGGTGTTGCAGATCCCTGCCAGTGCTGGCCAGCATGGAGAGGGCGATGCCTGCAGCGGCAGGGAGCCCCGCACTGCTCCGGGCTGGACCTCGTGTCCTCCACTGTGCTGCTGGCCTTGCGGCGCTGCTGAGTCGGGGTAAAAAATTAAAGCTTTCCAAATTTCACATTATTTGTCTGGTAGCCATGGTGTTCTGGGATGCAGGAGGGACACCCAGGACCTTCATTATCTGTACATGCAGCAGAAAGAGAGGTGTGAAAGGAGATGCTGTAGTCTGGGAGCTGGTAAGCCAAAAAGCTATCCCTAGGAGGGACTTGTTATGGAAAAATTTTCCTCTTGGACCGATACTGCCAGCTCCGCAGAGCTTTCTCTGTGCAGGTGCTGTTTGTTGTTCAAGTCTTGACCTGTATCAGCAGAGTGGCCATGAAAAAGACCAGTGGTGCAGGACTTGGAGAGACCAGCTTGGGTCTGAGCTTCTCAAAATGATTAAAAATTTAAAAAAAAAAGGGGTGGGAGGGTGGCAAAAACCCACCCTGGATTGAAAAGCTCCACTTGCATGTTTTGGTTTGCGAAGAGGCAGCAGAGGAAGGGAGTAGGCGAATGTGAATGAAGCTTTACAAAACCAGCCCCCACATGCATATTTTATACTATCGTTTATCAAAGTTTTATGAACATCTGGTCTTGGCCCTAGAATCTTTTCAATTGAGGGATTTGGGGCAAAAGTTTTGTGGGGTGGTTTTTTTTGTTTGTTGTTTTTTTTTTTTTTTTTTTTTTAAATCTATCTGAGTTTGACTGCAAGCAGAATCTGCTATAATTTTGTTTTCTTTTGTTTTCCTTCTATCAATTTTACCCAGGTTGGCTTTGCACAGGCAGATCCACGTGGACCTGGGCTCCAGCCTGGCTCCACGTGCGGCACATAAACCACGTGTGACATGGAGTGGCTGTTCACGTATCTTATTTCCCAAGGGAGAATTTATTCACGAGTGTCTCTGTTACTTAAAAACACTCTCTCGTCCTTTCAAAGCCAGAGCAAACGGCACAGGGCTCGGCAGCATCTAACAGACTGAGGAAGGAAAGGGCAGGGAGAGGCAGGAATGGGCAAAAAGAGCCAGTTTTGTGTTATTTCTCAAAAAAACAGGGCCCAGGAATGAAAGCGAGGACCTCGGGCAGGTTTAAGTTATGCAGCACTCTGTTTTGTTCCCATATGTTGCAGGAAGAAATCCTAGAGTTTGGGTTTTTGGTGGGGTTTTTCCGCCCCCCCTTTCCTACCACTGAGCAATCCCTCAAGACTTCCCTCGGCTCTCCAACCTCATCTCATCAACATTCATACGCATACTGCCACATTCATTCACACACATCTAAAGGAAAAACAGATACATTTCACATTTCACAACAAGTTTTTTTTGTTTTTTAATCACAGCCTGGCTTTGCAATACCAGGTACTTGGGCGTCAGTTCCCATCTTCCCGTGATTTAATGGTCCCTCCTGAGCAAACACAGGAGAGCTGCAGCAAACTTTGTATGAATATTTGGATGAACTTCTGGACGTAAGCTCCTATCAGTTGTCAAAGAAGGTCGTTTTATTTGTTGTCAGCTGATTTTTTTCTGAGGCTTGTGAAGAAGTGACAGATTTGTTCAATGACTTCAGTGAGGTGATAATTTTTGTCCTTACTCCTGAGACACGATCCACTGCAGAATTCAATCTGATTTTCATCGTGAGTAATTTCAAACAGTGTCAGAAGTCTTAAAAACAAACAAACAAACAAAGGGGATAGGTGGGTTAATTTTCCATTCATTTTTTCCTTTGGTATTTCTTAAATCTCCCTTCAGCCCCCATGTTGTGCTCAGCCTGCAATTTCAAGATGTCTTTGCAAAGTTTCAACGGGGCCACAAACCCCTGAGGTTTTGAAGCTGTCAGGGAGTTTGTAGGAAGACTTTTTGGCACAAGTCTGAGGAAGCCAGACATCCTGAGATGTTACATGCAGATAGGGCTCACAAGTGAGCTTATTTGCCAGGTGGGTTTGCTCAATTTAAGGGGACTTTATTCATAAGTCTAGACAGCTTAACACTGAGTGACCATCTTGTTTCACATTAATGCAGCTTCAAAGCTATTTGCATTTTTAGCACTTTACTTAGATTCCCAGGCCTGATGGATTCAGGAAGCGATGGGTACATTATTTAAAAACTATGAAGAGCAGCAACATTTTAGAATGGTGGGTCAATAGTCAGCCTAATATTGGAGCCCTGATGTTTGAGCCTGGGACTCTGAGCTACTCCAGGCGCACGTCTTGTTTCTCAGCAATTCGTGGTTTTACAAAATTTCCAGAGAAGCTCAGAGTTTGTTTTGTCGTTTCTTGTTTTCTTTTAGCGTGTTCAACAGCCCGCTACCTTCTGCATGTATAGATGGAGGTGACCTGGGTGGAGAGGCTGAAGGTCCCAGATGTGCTCCCAGACTTGTGCCGTAGCCCCTGCAGCAGCTCTGGGACCACGAGCAGGTCAAGAGGAAGAATTGCTGGTGTTTTTCCAGAAATATCTCCCTGGGTGTCCCGGCCCCATGTTGCTGATGGCTCCCAGCCAAGGGCATTGAGAGCCACTGTTAACTCCCACCTGATTTCAAATAGAGGGCTAAATACTTGGCCTTTCTTAAAATCCTGCCATAACACCCAGAACTTTAGGCTATTTTAGAAACCCTAAGCCTGCTTAGAAATCCTGAGATCACAGCTAAGTTTCCCAAGAAAGGGGTCTTGAGTGTGGTTACATCGGAGTGAAGAAGCCTGCTTGGTTGGCTGTATCTTATATATGGTATTTATTATTTGACATATTTAATGTTATTTATGTACTGCATTGAAAGCTGGTTTCTGCTGCCTTCTGACTTGCATGTGTGCCAAGGAGGTGTGGTGTTTCGGTATTACACCTCGCCCTGTGCAGGTGTAATACTTGCAGAAAAGATGATGGATCCCTGAAACCTCATCACTAAAATGCATGGGAGGTGGAGGGGAGGGAAGGGGAAAAAAAAAAGTTTCCAGCTAAAAATATCAGATGTTAAACATTCAGGTTGGCCAAATAGGAGATAAAAAATATTTTAAATATTTTCCAAGTGTAATTGTTCCTGTATTTAGTCTGGGCTCTACTTAACTGAACAAGAGCAAAAACAAGTAAAGTAGATGATAAGTGTAAAAAGCCGGATTCGGCTAGAGTTTCTGCACTGCAGGAACCATGCACGGTTTTGTTTTTTACTGGCTCCAGCCCTTTTGTCTGAACATTTATATATTTCTTGCGCCTACCACAGCCAAACTGTTCTGTGATTTCTGAGTGCAAACAGACTAGAAAGCGAGCAAAGCTGGGAGGAGCAGGCATTAAAAATTTGTCCCCCAGTCCAACCAATATGTTCTGTGGGATAGATCTTCTTGCCTTCAGGAGCATCATAAAAAAGATAGAGCTGACAAAATGGGCATTTAGAAGGTATGGTGTTTGGTATGAAAAAAATCTTTGAAAAACTGTACAAGGCCTAAAACTAGTTGAACAAGTATGTGAATGGTCATCACACAGAAAATGCTCAACTTGAAATTTTGCTTTCATCAAGATTCAGTGCTTTTTGTTCCAGAAGAAATTACACAAATTTGAATTTAATAATGAAGAAGAAGAAAAAAAAAAAAGCAGCATTTCATGCTGGCATTTTGATAATTGCAACTGATTGACCCCAAACGCTGCTCAGGTGGACAGAGCGCTGTGCTACACGGTGGCATTTGCAGTCTGGAGCAGAGAATACGGCTCCCAGCAAGCCAAGCTCTGCCACAGGAAAGGCACTGGAAATGCTGAACCATTCTGGGTTGTTCTGACCATCTCTATATTTCTGATGAAGTTTGAACAGGCCTAGAAGAAAATAATTCATTTCAGTTTCCTGGTAGAAATGCGAATATTCCCAGAAAAATCAATACTTTCTCCTGGATAATTTGTTTTACAGAAACACTTTTTGGTGCTTTTTGGTCTCGTTTAAAATTCCTGAGCAAGTCCCATGATAATATATGTGGCGTTTTTTAAATGTGCCTGTGGAAATCTCTTGCAGAAAAGTGATAAGGATAAGTTCTTCCCCTCCCTGTGAGGAATGGTAATGCTGTCCTAAAGGTCTGGGCAACACTAGGAGGACAAGCTCTCACTTAATTTTCCTGTGCAAAAAAAATCTTTCCAGTTTAGTAGCCTGATTGCAACTCAGTGAATAGAAAGATGAACTTAGGCTTTGATTCGGGCCCCTTAAAGCCAATTATCCTTGATAATTCAGTCTCTGTTAAGGTCTATAGAAATCTTTCATGATCTCCTGGTGGGAGGGCAAGATGTTGTCTTTAGGTTTTCGCCTGATCTCCTCACACCTGCCCTCAAGGACTTCTCTGCCCAAAGGACCTTAGGAAGGTACCTGCGAGAGCTGGAAAGACCTGGCTAGTTTGCTGAGTGTCTTTGAAAGGTCTTTAGGTCTGAGGACCAAAATGAAGCCGTAGACAGCACCCCATGGCCTTTCTGGAGTCAGAAGGGCTGGTGATGTCTTGTCCACGTTGCAGCAGAGACCCAAGATGGTTTTTGAATGTTGGTCTCAGTAAAAGTGTAACCATTCCCAGAGCAATCGCCACCAAATGAAAAAATGGCTCTGTGTGGTATCAGGAAAAAATATTACTTGGGGTTTTTTAGCAAATTTTAGCTTTAAGAATATATTAAGTCAAAATCATTTGCTGAAGCGGGTAGTTCTTTAGTGGGTTGTGGTTTCACTTGAACCTGTTCTTTTTCCATTCCTGTTGCGCAACCTTCCTGGAATTCCTAATTTGTTTTTCTAGATGTTTTGTTTTCTTTCTTAGAACAAGCAAGAACCCAAATAAGTTTTTGGTGCTTTTAGCGTTTGTTGTTAGTAAAAAAACCAGCACAGGAAGGAAAGGAAGACTAAGTTGACTTGTACATCCCCACAGGTACATTTTGTCACTGTGCAGCGGCTTACAACTGTTCAAAAGCTTTGAGAACCATTTGCAAGTCTGCCGGTATCACTGGGCGTGTTGTCTTAAAGTTTTCCACCGTTGCCATTTGTGTTGGTAAGCACGAAGAGCACGGGCATGGAGGACACCCTGGTAATTGCACTGAGTCACCGTGGCTAAGTGCACGTGCCAAATCTCTGCATCGAGCTATCTGAGCAGCATTAAACGAATTTGCTTGGCTACTGGAACAACATTGGGAATTCCTGCCAGCTCTGCTCAGGCTTAATTTCTCTTTCTTGTTATATGGCACCACCCACTATCAGGGAGATAGAGATGAGATAGTATAAGCTCACAAAGTGCAGGTAGCTTTGAAAAGGTGCTTAAGGGAGTGTACGGACCTAGGACTGTAAAGGTGAAAGCAACTCTTACTGCGATTGCTCTGAACTTATCAAATTCAAAGCACCTTTAGGCTAAAAGTAAATATCGTGCATTGAATTATCCCATCCTATAATAAATTTAGTGTTATATGTGGTCTAAATAATGTTCTTTGCTGTTGATGAGAATCTCCCGGTTGAGATCGATGCAAAGCTCCTGTATGCTCCGACATCCAAATTTAGGTCAGTGCTCTTACATTTGATACTGAAATCAAAGGGGTTGTAGGAGGATGATCGTTTCCCATGGCTGAAGAGCAAAGTAAATACATTAGCTTAATAATGTTAGTTGTAAGATGCAGAGATAAGAGAAATGGGTGGGGGACCAGCAGTTCCCATCTGAGCCCTAATGAGAACTGTGGGAAAACTTCAGTGAGCAAACCCCACACCAGGAGAAAGTCTTTACAGCTGAAACCCATTACATATCCCAACTTGGGCCAAGTTCACTGAGGTTTTGCAAACCTTTTGATGAACCTGGGCTGAGTTTTAAGTGAGTCTGGCCTGAGTTAGAGAGTCAGGTGGAAGTGCTCTTGTTTGGGTTGAGTTATGCTGTCCGTTTGAACTTGAAAGTTAATGTGAAATTTAGGATGTGAGAACCTGATGCAGATCCAAAGAACAGAAGATGATCCCTATAAGCTCCATAAAAACAGGAGATCAGCTGATTCTCCCTGTATCATTATTTTGTTGAATTTGACGTATTTCACAGCTGCATTTAGAAGGGCTTAGGCAAATCACATTTACACCATTTCTCAGAAATTCTCGTTTACACAATGTTTCCATCACGTTGTTGGAGGGCAGATCTGTGTTAAACACCTGGAGGGTCAACGAAATGAAACCAAGATGAAATAAGTTTTCCAGGTTACATTATAACTTCTTCAGTGCAGGAAGACTATTTCTGCTGATTCAAGCCTAGCTGAAACAGCATCGTTCAATGGTAGTAATATTCCTTTTAAGAACAGTGAAGCTTTGTGAGACAAACTCTGTCCTATCCCTGGGTCTGACGAACGCGTGTCCCCCGGCGCTGCTTTCTCCTCTTTGGTGGCATTGATACCAAGGTGCCTCTCCAGATGCACATTTTCTTTCTGCATCTTTTCCGTGCAGATGCTGCTGCACAAGCAAAAAGCTAGCAAGCAACACATATTACCCCTGGAGCTTGCGTTGCTTTTATTATCTGGGCATGTGTTACTACATGCCTTGTGCCTGCTGAGGTTGGCTGCTACAGAGGTGGTCTTTTGCTCTGCCGTCTGCAAGGAGAAAAGGCAGCTTGTAACGGGTCACCTTGGGGGGAAGCTCGGACCTGACTGTTTATTTTTTCCAAAGAAATAATACAGCGAAAAATGTAGAAAATGAACTTGGTCCATGCTGTGTAAAGCTGCTGTTGTGGCTGTATCACTTGGTCTATGTGCGGCGATACTGCTCTTTTTAGACAGAGAGTCTTCCTTTAGGAGTATGGGACACAATAGATTGGAGGACACAATGAGAGCACCTCAGATACAATGTTTTGTGACAATAAGCAGCCATCAGTGTCGGGAGGTATTAGCAAAGCAGCAATACTGCAAACCACCGGTTAATGCAGGATGTGCCATGGGCTCTTGCAGTGAACCCCTATCATTTACTGAAAAGTATCACGTAAAGGAATATATGGTTAAAACCACATAAAAAGATAATTGAAAAAAGACAACAGAAATCTTGAGTCTGAATTATGTTAAAATGCTCAGCCAGACTCTCAGCCGGTTTTATTTAAGGGAATTTCTGCTGAAGGCTGAGGAGCTCTGCCAGGTGATGCTGGCAGTGTGTGTATGTGGCCACTTGCACTCAGAATATTAAGCTGGCTTTATGCATTAAAAAAAAAAAATTAAAAATATTTGCTGATTTCAGAAGAATGTGTCCTGTGAATGAAATGCTTCACTTTAGGGTGATATGTTGTGATTTATGAAAATTTGAAATACCTGTTATGGATCGGCTCTCACTTAGTAAGGACTGTGTTTGTCAGGCAATGATTGAAGTTGCAAATCAGTATTCTCCAAGCTGGAATTTCCAGTGGGGAGGCAGATAGCTGCAAAAACATCAGTTTTAAGAATAAAATAAAATGAAACAAGCAGTAATAAAAAAAAGTACTTGACAGGCAAATTTGGTGTTACACGTTCTGCATTTCTTTTCAGTCTTTCAAACTTTCTGAACACTATAATTTGTTTCTAGTGTTAGCATCACTATCATCAAAGATGTTGGACTCTATTAGCTCAGCTGTCTAAGGGATGTCTTTTTAAAAAGGAAAAGAGTAGTGGGGAAAAGAGGAAAAAAAACACCCAACAAGAAGTTCAGCCACTTGAATTTAAGCATAACCACTTTTCTTAACACATGTCTCTCATTTGCAATCAAGGCAAAGACAGCAGGAGAAACCTCAGCCAACTGCTCGCTTGCCCCAAGCCAGGCAGAGTTTTTGCATTAGTTGTGGTTTCACTAAGGTCACTCTTTCAAGGGAATGCTGCATGGTATGACTTGTGCCATGGCATAGACCGAGAGTTGGGTTAAACAAAACCTGTCATTTTATGTAACAGTTCAAAAATTTGGCTCAGTGGATGTTTCTTTCTACCCATCATTTTTCCTAGGGTAGGGATGTAGGGATCCCTTGCTTCAGCTTTAATAGTAGCTTATTCAGTCAAGAACAAAGCAGATGATGGGTGTAGAGAGCAATAATGATCACCAGTTAGCTGAAGGAGAAGGTGTGGGTCCTCCTGGTCAAGGCTCTACACTGAAATAGAAGAGATTGAGTTAGACCCTAGCTTCAGTGTGACCTCCCTACCTCAGCATGCCAGTTATTTCTTCTCAAACAGCTATGTTGGTCCTTCCCTTCTAGTTTTGCATCTTAACTATGATGGTGTGAGCTAGTGCTGGTGGGCATTGCTGTTGTGCCGGTGTCCTGCTCCTCCCCTGGCAGGTCCCAGCCACCGCCAGGGCTGGGAGATGCCCTCTTGGCTCCAGAGTTACTGTCCCTCATTACTCGGGATCAACGAATAATTCATCGTCATGTCATGGTCTTGCTTTGCCTCTTTTGCAGTTATCAGGAGGTTATAAGCTTTCCCAGATTAGTTATTTATTTGAAATGGTTTATCAATTAATTCTGAGTTGAACTAATAAGTAGTTCAGTTTTGCGTATGTATTCGAAGCAAAATACAGGTTGTCATTAAAGCCAAATGGAGCACATGGTATTTTTCTTTTTCATTGGAGGAATATAACTCTTTTGGACAGGTTTCCACAGCCAAAATGGAAACTAAAGCATGGAGTATTGAGTTTCTGTGAATACACCTCACATTTACTTGAAATTTTCTCTTTTTGGTGTTGTTCCTGATAGTATGTTCTTGCTTTGGAATATTTGGGGGAAACAAGCAACAACGGTGACACAAAATCGGCCAAAACACACATGCATGAAAACTTCCATGGAAGGAACTAGGAGCAGTATCCTAGGAACCAGGCACTTGAGGCTTGGGCTAGTTAGTGGCACCGAGTAAAACAAAAGCACCTCCCTGACAATAGCGGGAGCCATTCCCATTGTGAGTGAAAATCATTTTCAAACATGAAAATACACCGTCTGGGTCAAGTAACGCTTATGAAAAATTCTCTGGTGTTACTTTGATATGCTTGGTGAAGGAACTTTAATTCAATGGGACTCAGTTGAAAAGAACCAATCAAGGAACAGTGGGAAAGCTGAATGCCCAACATAAATACCTGCAGTTCAAACCAAACAATGCCATTGTTGGGCTGTAATCAGGAGAGGGCTTTCAAACAATGCCCGGCAGTGTCCCTCGCCAGCCGGCACAGGTAGCGTAAGCGCAGATGACTAATGCCTAGCATGTATCTGGGTACATAAATTACTGTTTACTAATCTCGCGCTCTCTTAGTCATCCTCAAAAGACTCCTTAAAGCGGGTACGCTAACGCCGGGCACTTTTTACAATAAGTAAATGTTCTGTTTGCGATACAAGTTGCCGGATGCAGAATTCAACTTTGCTGTAGCTGTGGTTCGCTTGAATGATCTTGACCTGATCTTGAAGGGTTTGAAAGGCTAATCCATTCATTCCTATTCCAGACATACACAGATTAGGCTTCTGTTGAAACAACTTGCACTTTTGAAAATAGCAACAAAACTGCAATCGGCTTTGCATGTGTCTTAAGTTTCCAGCCTGGCAAATGATAGTGGCCCTTGTGCCCTTCCTTTGCTGTCTTTCCTGAAGAGCGCAACTGTTCTGGTCAGCCAGCGTGCACTCTCTTCAGCCGGTAAATTCAGTAGCTGGAGGTTTCAGGCATGGCTTCTTCTTGATCTCTGATTTGGTTTCGCTGTAGAGTTTCAGTATGAGGTGACCTAAGGAGTTGTCTTGCATGTGGGCTTCAAGTGCAGTTTATCTTGGTTCAGCATTTACTTTCTTTTACAGATTTTGAAACAAGTCTCTCACAAAAAAAAAAAAAAAAAAAAAGCCTGGTGGCTTTGAAATAGTTTCTTCTCATTTCTCCTTTCAGATGTTAGGTGATAACAGAAACGTTTTACAGCCAGATCATGCGCTGGTGCAAGTGGAGCTATGCTGGTGGGTGTTAGCTGGGGCATCTGGTCTTGGATATGTCCACATATGTCTACGCAGCTACACCCACTGTCCCCACGCGTCCGTGTTTGTGTGCGTCTGCACCCAGCTCTGGGAGCCTACGCTTAGCTGATGAGTTCTGGTTAGGGGGTTGTTAATTTTCATGTCGGTGGATGCGTCTCCTGTGCTGCTGAGCGGAAAGTAACGGTGTGTTTGGGAGCAGCGCACGGCCTACATGCGGGAGCAGACATTTGTTTATGCCTGTTGCCTACCATAAAGGTCAGAGACTCCGTAGGGTGGTACCTGAACTTCACTTGGACTTGGAAAGCTTGGAATACGGTTGTCCCAAGAAACTGGATCTGAATGGGGAGGTCTGGTGAGCGTCCATAGAGGAGAAGTGAGACAGCTGTCAACCCCCTGCACCTGCTGATGTATGCACGCGTACAGTCATTTATGTACATATAGAACGATTATATATACCCAATACGTGCACATATGAACGCGCACATTCATCTAACGCCAATCATATGTCGCTGCAAGAAAATGGATGTTACAGGGGAAAATTCCCCAAGTTTTACACATATGCGCATGTACCTTATCAGGGGGAGCTTTCCTCAGGGGGCTTTACGGGAGTTCGCTTTCTCCATTAGCAGTGAGTGATGTGTCCCCATTCCTGCCTGGCAGGATGCAGTCGGGGGGCTGTGCAGCCCCCTCCTGCTCCATCCCCTCTATATCACTCAGAAATGTATCTGGTGCTGCAAGTTTGTGCCTGCATGAAACACTGCCCACGCTGCTTTTGGCTGGTGCTGTCCTCCACCTAAGTCGGTGAGCAGGTTGATTGTTGCTGTATGAATCAATAAGGCGCAGTTTGGCACGTCCCTCTCCCTGTATATCATCAGCAGACAGTGTCTGCGCGGTGCCCTTTTCTAATTAAAAAACTGGACAGTTTCCTCGTGCCCATTTATACGGTGCTGCATAAATCTGCCCGGTGGCCCCCAGCTTGTCCAGCTCTACCTCGCAAATGGCTTTGGCTTTCTTTAAGATTCAGTCTTGCATGCAGCAAAACGATTGTCCCAGTGAAGACTTTGCTGGCTTTTTCCCCTGTAAGTGAAAAAGAGAGCACTCAGGAGGTGTTGGGCTTCCCTTCGGTGTGTCTGGGGCTTCACAAGTGAGGATGCCTTGTACAGTCAATAGACTTGACAGGCTGTTGGAAAGAGGTTTTGGACCCGAACTGGAGGGTTCTGGTGAGTTTGCATGGACTATTGGCCAACCCCCTTTTGAAAAGGGGGACATGAATAAGTGCCTGCATCTGAATTGCTGGCAAAAGTGCTTTTTGCCATGTTTCTGCTGTTGCCCCAGCCGTGGAAACGCACCTTGCCAAGGCGAGCTAGCCTGCGGTCGCTATGGGCTTGACCTATGTGGGTGCCCTGCCCAGGCTGGGATACCTTAAGGCTGTGGGCAGGGGGACTTCTCCGCAGAACTGAAGATAAAATGGCATTGGGAGCCCGCTGAAGGCGAGCCCCCAGCAGGGTAAGTAATTACTGCATATTTACGACCCGCACGGCACCGGCTTGCTGGGCAGACCGCCTATGCGGGCTGCGTAACGAGCGCAGGCAGCCGCCCAACGCCTTCCCCACCGTCCAGCGAGCTCCCCGAGCCATTAAAACTATACGTCTTGACTTAAGACTATAGCGGCGCATACCGCTCCCACCCTTCACGTGGGCTGCGTTACACGGACAAAGAAAAAGGGTTTCCGTATTGTCTCTGCCAGGCTGACCTTTAGAGTGTTTACTTTTCAATCAGCTTTAAGAAAGCGAGCTTGAACTCCCTGACGTGAGGAAGTTCAGCGCGGGAGTGCTCTCACCCAAACATTTGCCAAGATAACGCCGAAGTGACAAATAAACACAAGTTGTTTTTACAGGTGTAAAATCAACAGATCAAATGCTGACCCCAGCCGTGGTCATGAAGCCGGCCTGTGTTGTGTTTGAAGAATACCACTGCATCATTTACACTTGCAAACTCTTTGTAATCTTAATCTCTTTGTTGCTTTTATGTTATACCGGCCCCCCAAGGTTAAAGAAAGAGATTTAGACCTTAAACACAAATCCAGCCTTCAAGCTCTGGAATTATCTTTGCCTTTAAATGCAACTGATCAATGCCCATTTCTTTTGAAAATAAAACCCTTTTGAACCTTGAAAGCCTTCCACTGTTGAGCTATGTCTAAGTGCCACATGGGGAAATGGGCAGAAAAAAGCCCATTTTTCCCTTAGTGCTTGCATTAGAGGTCCTAAAGTTCAGTCTAACGCAATCAATTTAATTGGCGCTAGCTCTAGTGACAAATTATACCGGTTTACACTCAAGTGTAGCACAGATTCCTCAAACGCTGGGAAGGAAGGGAGATACACTTCTTGGTCTCTACTTAAAGAGGGCAACAGTATTGGAAAAGGAGCACATTTAATTTATCACTGTCAGAGCAGGTGCAAAGTTTAATTCTAACTAAAAGCATTAAACAATTAACCCAGACAGTCAGGCCCTTCTGAAAATGCTCAGTTGCAGGGAACACATGGACCAGATTACCGATGGAGAAAGTCGTGGCTCCTCTTTTATTTAAATTTAAATCTTCTACCTTTAAAAAAAAAAAAAGATAAGATGGAAAGAAAAAGGGAAAGAACTTTATAGCCCTCTGATAACTACTGAATAAAATCCAGGATGAGAAATTCCACCGGAGTGGCAGCAAATAGCTGTCTTTTAAGTAACTCATTGATCGTTGATACTCTATAAATTAGGGAATCTATACTTTCTAACCTGCCGATACCAGCTCTCTGTAAGACATGTGCACATGCTTTTCGAAGTGCCTGGCTACTATTTTCTTCTGCAAGGTGACGCGCTCCTTAGGCTGGATTTTTATCGCTTTGACTCGTTGAAGAACCAGAAGGAGTCTTTGCAAATCGGGCACGGCTTGCCCAGAACCATTTGCAACCTGAGGTTTTGATTTCAAATAGGAGATTCCCCCAAATTAGGGTCCCATTGAAGAAAGCCGGTAAATCCATTTTTTAACCATTCCTTCATTAGCAAAATGAGGTCCCACAGCTATAGGAGACATTGGTGCTTGTTTGAATTTAAATGTTATATGCTTTGGCAGGTAAAAACGGTGTTGTATGAGGCGTTGAGTGTAGTATAGGTGGTGCAGAATTTGGGGCTAAAAACCACGTTCTGGACGACAGCTACAGAGTAACTCTCTCAGGCGGCAAGTTTGAGTTAGTTTTGAATCTGTGGATTATGCATTTATAATAAAATCCATCTTTCCATGATTTTAAGAGCAGGAACCCTCCAAGAACCGTCAGGTTTCTTGCCCAAAAGAAACTCGTGTGTATTGTGAAGAAGCAAACTCTACTGAAGAGTTAACAAGGGAAGAGCCCGAATCCTTCTACGGCATCTCCGGGCATCCTCACCGTCTTCTAGAAGTGGGCAAAAATTCCTGTTATTTCTGGTGTGTTCTGCGTTGGTCTAAATTTGAATAGCCAAGGCAATTTAGAAGTCCGTCGTTTCTTCCCGAGCCTTTATAAAATACGTGTCTGTGGAGGATAAATCGTTTCATTATATTCCATTATTTTGTGGATAAGGTGCTGGTGATATCAAAACAATGAGAATAATAATATTGTTCCCACTCCAGTGCCATCAGCAGATTCCCTCCTTCCCACCGTCATTTCAGCATCATTACCATGTCTCATTGCTTAGACCTCAGGTAGCCAATTTTGAAGCAATTCATCCTCGCAAGAAATGCCAAATGCCTGTGTCAGGCGTTCAGGCTGCATTTTTCAAACTCCCAGGTACAAATCCATGCGGGCTGAAGGGTTTGGTTCCTTATGATATTGTGTGACGAGAGCCGACGTGCTCTCAAGTCAAATGTATTAGTAATACAACCTTTTTTTCTTATTTTTTTGAGACCTGCCAAACATACTATTGAGGCAAAGGCTCATTTTCAGACATGCGAGAACAGTGCAAATGGCTGGCAATTAGGTGGGATATTTGCTTATGTGCCTGTGAATGGAAATTTAACTCTGCAATTTATAGAGAACTTCTCCCCAGAGACCTGAAGCAGCACAGAAATGAGATGTGTGTGAATTTGGTGGACTTTGAGGCTCCTGCCGCGTGTCTGCATCCCTCTGTCACCGGTTGGGGCATGGCGTGTTCAACAGAAACCTCTTGGAGGATCCTCGGGGTCTTCTCTTGAAAAGCATTGTATTTACACATCTTCTTCCACAGCGAGAGTCTGCAGTGCCCAGGTGTTGGGCTCTCTCCGGTACAAAGCATCTGTGCCGCATCAGAGGAGGTTCCGCACATCTCTGACATCTCCCGTCCCGAGTCAGAAACTTTTGTGAGAGGATGGTGGGTCTCAGAGAAGATGTAGCAGTGGCTGAAGGAAAGGCACGGCTCAGGGGATCCCACGCCAAGGCTCTGAGATGTGTCGGCAGTTTCACTGACCTTGCTCTAGGTGTTGAGGGGGCCTCATGAAATGGTTTTTTTTGAACGTTTTTTCCTGGAGAAGGTGGCTGCAAATCTCACGGGAACAGGTTTGCTTGGGAATATATCCAGTTATTTCTGGTTTCAGTTCATTTCTGGGTTGGGAGTGGGGCCAGACAAGTAGCCATTGGAGGAGCGTGCCTTCAGATAGGAGGTTTTTGAGAAGATCTTCATGCTCTTCAAACTTGGGCTACCCATGGGACTTCACGATGTGAAACCCATGTCCTTCCCATGCCTCCGTTTGGGTTTTGGTGAGGTGGTGGGTGAGACTGGGACTATTCTGGGCATGGGTGCATCCCATATCGATAGCTGCTGAGTGTGCAACGATGGCTTGGGGCTCCCGAGAGAAGGAAGCAGAAGGAAACGCAAGGGCGTACGGGAAACTTTGCTGAGATGTTTTCATGTCTCTTCCATTCTTTCTTCCAGAGATTTTAAAATTGTTTTTATCCCTTAAAGTGTAAACCATTTATTACAAATACCAACATGAATTTCCTTGCAGTAGGATAAACACTCAGCTGTTCCACTTACTGGAGTGCTGTAACATAAACAAAAACAAACCCAATGATTTTTGCAGTGAATTCTTCCTCTGGTAGGGAGTAGTATTTCTGCGTTGTCATCAATGCCTGCATCCGAACAACGCAATCTGAATGACAGGATCCCACATGTACTTTTATATAGTGGAGAGATAAGGTGCTGGGAGGCAGAGGAAGGAATACAAATGATCCGCTCGATAACGGCATGAGCTTTTCTTTGTGTGTTGGGGTTGTACAAGTGAGGGGCAAGACAAAAAAGCCCTGGCTGTATCCTCATCCAAGCCGTGAGACTTTTGGTCTTGCCGCCTTCAGTCTCACCAAGGGCCAGGTTGAACCAGAACAAGTCCGGCGGTGCTTCCCCCAAAAAGACGACAAAAATGCATTGGCATGGTATGTGGGTTATTGTATCTCAGTTTTGTGTTTTGGCTTTTCTGGGGCTTCTTTTCAAGATTCTCCTTGCAGTCCTGAGGATGAGCAACTGTTAGAATTATAAACTTGAAATTGCTTATAATCACAGGACTCCAAGAGCTGTGACTGTTAAGAAAAGCACCAAATTTCCAAACCCTAGATTCAAGTAATGAGAGCTGGTACTAATCCAGTCCCCAAGATTGATGCTTGTTGCTTCCTTCCTTTGCCACTACCGGTGTCTGAAAACAAGATGGATTAGAGAGAGCTGATAATCCAATTTCAAAGTAGCATCAAGATGCCAACAAGAAGGCTCTCCAGCTCCCATCATGGTCCTGCCGGAGCAGCGAGCGTGATGTGGCCCATAGCACGCATGCCTACGATAGCTCTGGTGTACTTGCTATCTCTCACTGCAATGAAATGGGACCTGGATTTGTCCGACTACACTGCTGTAAGCTTTGTTACATATTATAACGTTAAAATATAAATGTCTAAAGCTTTTGACTCTCTCAGTCATAACAAAATAGTAGTAGCCAACTCATTTGGCCCAATGTGAAAGTAATAATACAATAATAGTCAAAATATTTTTGCTAGCTATAAGTTACAATGTAACATAAAAATTGAGTTTAGTAAACTGGGGAAAAAACCACCTTAAATTGTATTAAAATGAGAGCTTTTGACCACATCCCAGTCAAATATTTTGAGGAGGTCAAATCCAAATGTCATTTTGATATTTTTTTTTTCCTACCGCAGCCTCTTAAGCTCAGTTTCACATGGAAATTTGGAATTTCCCTTGTAGCGCGGGTCCTTTACTACTGTCAGGGAGACAAGGTGAGATGTCCTCCTCATCCATACAGTTGCGTGATTGCTTTTTTCGGTGTATTGTGCCACTGCCCTTGGCAGCAGCACGAGGTGATGAACTCCGCAGGCTTAACTGCATGTTGCCTTTTATCATATATAGCCTTTTATATCGGTCTTATTTGTATCACTTTTCAGTTGGTTGAAATGCCTGCTTGGCTTGGTGTTATGGGAACAAGGGAACATGGGTGCAAACCCTCGTGATTCGTTACGTTGCTGCTTGAGGAGCATTTTCGCATCCTCAGCCAGGGCTGGTGCCCCTTGATACCCCCCCGTGCCGGGCAGAGATGAACCTGCGCCTTGTCCAAGGACTCGTGTTTCGAGGCATTTTTGAAGGGCCGTGGGTGTTGGAGGTGCAGAAAACGCAGGTGAAAACCTGTTGTTGGTATTTCTCCCTTGCTCTTTCTGGTTTTGCTTGTCCAAGGCCTGATCTGCAGCCAGCTGGGGTCAATGAGAGGGTTTCCACCGCCTGCGGTGGGTTTTGTGTCCTGCGCAGGCAATGTGATGTGGAGAAACATCCGTGTGCTCTCGGTGTTTGCTTTCTGGAGGAGAGCTCGACAGCACTCTTCAACGGGGCAGTGGTTCAGCAGCGCGGGTGCCGGCGTTGAGGGAGAAAGGATGGACACAGTTATGGAGCTAAACTTAAAGCTGCAATGCAAAGGGGAACTTTTCAGTGAAATGCAGGCACCGTGAGACTCCAGCTCGGGCTATTTCCCTGAAATAGGTGGGTTTACCTTAGCAAAGCAAATTCTGCATCTTGGTGAATAAGGTTACGTCCAAAAACATGGTCTTGCTTGGGATGGTAAATATGGCAGGGGAAAGGCTGAGGAGTTTTCCATAAAATAAAATAGTAATTAAAAAAAAAAAAATCTGCCTAGCTCTGTGAAGGGAGTAGCGGAAGGTGAACCGGTTGGCTTAAATGTGTGATGCTCCCCTATGATATTTAGCCAATTCAGGCCCCCAGTCGAGAAAATATTTAAGCTTGTCCTAAACTTGAGTGGCATTAGAATTTATATGTAAAGTAAAGCAGTTGCTTCAGGGTTTCCTTTAAAATGGATGTTATCAGGAGCTGGGGGTCTCCCTGACTTACCGGGGTGGGATCAGGTCCTGCTCTGCCTGCCCCTTGAGAGCAAAGCTCGTTCCCGAATTTACCTTCCCGGGGAAATGCTTCACAGAGAGCTGGGAAGGCAAAATTCATCCCCGGTGCAAGCTTGCAAGCAGAGAAAATTATGCTCCCCAATGCCAAGCCTGGATGCGTCCCTGGCCTTTTGTTTAAAGTCTCTGGATTCTCTGAAGAGCCAGGAGTGAAAAGGAAAAGCTTCTTGTAAAGGCGAGCGTGTTAATTCTGGCGAAGCGCAGAAGGGTTTTTTGTTGATACGCTCTTTAAAAGCATGATCTGTTTTCTGCTTCTAGTTAAAGAGGGTAGTGGCAGTCTTTAGTGGCTGTGTCAATGTAGCCCATGTTATTATGTACAGATGTGCCAGCTGCAAGTAGGCATTATCTCTTTGATAGTGCTAAGCACTTTACAGTGGGTCAGAGGAGTGCAGCTCTCAACCAATAGATCTAATTGCAATCCTTTTATGTTCTCTCTGATTGCAGGTTTCTCCAGCACTATAAACAAATAGTAATCAACTAAACCTGTTACCTCTGAGCAGCGATGTCACGATATGAAATATTAACTGTTCCAAATACAGTAATGATGGTTTAAAACTGTATTTGTTCTTGAAGGTAAAAAAATATAAGGAAAAATCAGGAGCGTTAGCACTGGCAGCGTGAAGAGCCCTCTGGCTCTCTTTCATCTAATGAAAAATTGTGTCTGTATACGACATGTTTTATGTGGTCAAATACAGTGTAAATATTGTGTACATCTTTTGCTATAGCAACAACTTATTAACAGTGCCACAAATAATCTCTGCCTCCCAATCTACATTTTTATGTCACCGTTATGCTAATACAAGCCAAACTTAGATTTTGCTGTGCACCTAATCCACCCCAAATTAATCCATTTGTATTCCTATAATCCAGCCAACTCTTTTCTCACCTCAAGAAATATTAGACCCGGGCCCCGAACGGGTGGTTGATGAGATGGACTAGAGCTGAAAGCAGAGAAGGGCGAGTTTTTACCTGTTTTTTTTCCTATCTCAGAAAAATTTTGGTGGAAGCTCTTTCTGGGTGTTTGGTTTGCTGGGATTTTGGAGAGGGCAAAGGGAGGAGCTATCTGAGGAGCAGCCTTTCTAAGTGCTTGAACTGAGATGTTTCTACTCTTGGTTGCAGCAAGCTGGCCAGTTTGGGGTCTGGCCAAGACTGGTTGGAAAATGGGCCCCAAGGGTCTGATCCTGCCCACGCTATTGAGTTCTCTTCACCTGCGAAGACTGACCCTGTGGCTTGGGTTGGCTCGTGGCAATTCCCCAGTGGCCCAACCCCAAAGGGTACCGGAGTTACTTTAATAATTTCTTAGGTGTGGACGGTTGACTCTGAGGGCTTGTGCGTCAGCACAATGTAACTCACTGGTGTGGGTAGGGAGGGAGGGAGGTTCAGGGAGGGGATGGTGCTTGGATGCATGGGAGATGTCCACAGGTCAGACTTCAGCTCCTCAGATGCTGAAGGAGCCTCTGGAAACAGCCTGAGCATCTTGAAACATCGAAAAGGGACTTTCCACATAAATTGATCGTGAAGGAAAGTTTATGAAATTTTTCACGGCTTGGGATCTAATCAAATCTGGTCAATGCAGCCCTACTGCAAGGTGAACTTGTTGATTGCTTCCTCTGGAGGGTAAAAAATGCCAAGGAAAAACCAGGGCTGTCCATGCAGCGCGTGTTTCCGCCTGCTCTCACACTGATGCAAGGCGAAGTAATTAGCTTGAACGCTCGGGCTGCTCATTGTTACTCATTTAAAAGCATAAATAACCCAACCAACGCCTTCCCACCACCACCTGCATCTGTCTGGCTGCCGGCATGCCCCTCTTTTGTCCCGGGGGCATCCTGGGCTGACCCCCCGGTGCCCGGCCGAAGGGGGTCAGTGTTAGGCTAGGCTTTGTGCCTTCCCCATGCCCACAGCTCCTGCTCACCCGGGGAGCGAGAGATGGAGATTGGGAATTAAAACGTCTTTAAAAAGAAAATAAGCTTTTGTATCAGCCAGCTGGCGAAAGGATAAAGGACTGCGCTCACAGGATGCAATCAAAATTCAGCAGTGTTTTATTAAACATGTAATATTATCAAACTAAACAAAAGAGCCCTCAATGCCTGGTAATACAATGCGATACAGTTGTGGGTGTTTTTTTTTTTTCCATAGTGTCATTCATACAAAAGTATCATTGAACATTCGCCTTCCAGTTACGAGCTGCATATGCAAATACCAGTACACATTGTGGGCTCGACAACGAACCGCAACGCGTCCCGCAGGTAGATCGCAGATCCTTCTGTTTCTTTTCCAGATAACTCCTGCTAATGCATGAAGAAAATAGGTGGCTTACAGAATTAACCAGCCAAAGGGACCAAGTTTAATGGTCTGTTAAGGACCTTGATCTGTAAACAGTTTATTACATTTATTCCTCCGAGACAGCCCTGTTTGTAGACTTCTGCCCCAGTGCCTCCCCATGCAAGGGCTGCAAATCAGCAGCTGATTTTGCTCCTTCTGTTGATTTTTATCTTTTGCTCTTGGTTTGCTTTTCTAGTGCCTAATAAAAGTTGGTCAATAAGAGATAAAATGTTGTGAAGAAAACTGGATTGGTGCATCCTTTAGATACACTTCTCTACTTTCATATTTAATTTTGCACCAGTAAAAAGACATAGACCCAAAGCAAAGTCTTGGAGCTTGCATCGGGTCTGGGTTTTGTGGCTGCAAAACCGCTTGTTTCTGACAGGTTTTGGAGACTCCTGTGACATCTGAGAGCACAGCGTGGCCAAACAAGGACGCTGGAGCCAGGCTCTGGGTGCTGGTGAGGTGGTCACCCTACGGTGCCCATGCTGGGAGGGTGTGGGAGCGAAGGCTGGTAGGGCCAGCACGTCTGTTCTATGCTCTTAATCCCACCTTGAGTTAGGTGTAAAGGACAGATTCAAGTGCAAGGCAACGCTGAATCGAGCCCTCCAATCAGCTATAATTATCTCCAAAGAACGATCAACAATTAAATTGCATTATTAACTCTTGATCTCACTGGAAATATGTGCTATCTTTCTTTTAAGTACCTGAGGTATAGCTCTTCCCTTGACTATATTTACTCAGTGAATTTTGGTCCCGAAAGAGACTGGCAACCGAATAATCTTTCAATTAAAAAGAGCGGGGGAAAGCGTGCCTGGCCTCCATCAGCTCAGCAAAGCAACTTGGTTTAAAGGTGTTTGTGAACAGCAGCCCGGGAGCAACCAGGCTGCAAAATCTTTTCTTCCCTGAAGAACCCCAAAGGCAGAACAGCACGGAGGAGAAGAGAAAAAAAAAAATCACTAAGAAGCCCTAACCTTGTAACATACAGTTTTTGCAGAAAATATATATTAATAATATATTATTGAGCGGGCATAGATGAAGAAGGCCAGGGAAAGCGTAAGCAATAAGAGTGTGAGCAAGGTCAGTGTTCCTTGCCCGAGGACAGCACAATCAATAAGATCTGGTCAATACCTGCTTTATTACTACACTACCACTCCGAGCAAAATCATTTTTAAATTAAGAATATATTTTGCAAAACTGAATTAACGATATTGAATATTTTCCTCTCTGATATGACTAGCCTTCAAAATCAAATTGTTAAATATGGAAAAAAGCATATTGGTTCAGCTAAGGATATCTTTTGTCCCTGGAAAGGAACCGGACGGTTTTGCGACTCTCGCTTGCGTGTGGGCATTAAATTGCACCAGATCCTGCTCTCCCACTCCCGAATGGCGAAATGCAAAGATATTTGGTTTTGTTTCCAAACAACTCCCTTTTGCTTCAGAGACGAGATGCTGATGGAGAAAGCTGAGTGTGTAAAATGGAGACCAGCAGTAAACTTCTGCAGAAATTGAGATTTTGGGCTCTCTCTGGTTTGGCATGCGGAGGATCCAGCCTGCCCTACAAATGTCTATTTTGTGAGCCGTCCCCACCTTTCCTCCTTGGCTTCCCGGGCTTCCCAGCCGACGTGCTCAGTGCATGTATTGATGGTGTTAATTTGAAGCTGTCGTGAAGGCACGCTCAGGGCAGGTTACTCAGCGAGGTAGTATCAAAGGGCGAGACAGGATCCGTCCCTGCTCCCCGGGGCAGGGCTGCTTTGGCTGTGCTGGATCATGGCAGGTCGTCCCCGCCTTTCACTCAAAAGTTTAGAGCCTCAAGTAACTCAAGCAAATCTTGTTTCATTGCGTTAAAATGATTACATGGGTTTAAGATGGCCATTTATCACGCTAAATTTTGTTTCCTTTGGAGGGAAGGGAAGAGAAACTCTTTTATTTAGCCGTATTGGCGTTTTGAAGGCTTAACTTTGGTGACTTCAGTGTGAGCTTTGCAAGGAGGCTGTCCTCCTGAAATGGCCGGCTGGTCGATCGCGTGATGGAAACCGTGGTGGTATGAGAGGGAGGGCAGCGGGTGCTCGGTGCAAAGCAGCTGGCTTTGGAGCTTCAGTTAGCACCGTTTGGGCTGGGAATTTTAATCTTGCATCCAGACACGTGGCTCAGGCCCAGGAGGACGGACAGGGTGGAGGGTTTTCTTCGTGCAGGAAAACACCGACGGTAGCCCATTGCCAACCCCGTCTCTCGTAGCAGGGTGTCAGAGATGCTGCCCCTCTCCTGCCGCCCTCCCCAGATCCCTCCAGTGCCTCACTGGTGTCTGCCATGCGCTCCCTTGTTGACATTTGGTTTTAATTGTTATCAGCTGCTGGATTCAGAGAGGACGTGAGAGATGGCAATCTCCCCTGAAATTGAGAGATATTGAAAAGGCTCAGGCCTTTAGGGCTGGGTATTTATTTTTTTAAAGTTTCACTCTTTTATTGTTTGCTGCATGACCCCTTCATCTAATCCTCCTCAAAACATTAGACATGAATTCACCCAGGGCAGGTGGAGAGCTTTTTCCCTCAAATACGTCCCGGCTGTTTGAGCACCAAAGGGGTAGCTGGATGCTTGCATTCAATATCAAAAGCACTCACTTTTCGTTGTTTTGATTGAAATGGTGTAAAATACATTTCCCCTTCGAAGCACTGATGCTGCCCCTCTTTATGAGCACCAAATTACCTTCAACCCCAGAAACTTCCCAGGGGTGGTTGTCAAATCAATGGAGACTCTGTCATGCAGTTTTTGTGGCTGTTTAAAACTTACCTGGTACCTCCAGAAGAACATGGGAGAGCTTTAACCCAGCAGCTTTTAACCAATGCAGGTGCTTCTGATGGGGATGGAGGGTTAAATTCAAACTTGCGAGGGGAGAGGTTTGAATTCGCTTACGCCTTTCCTCAGCGTTTTTAAGTCTCCAGGAGCACTTGTGTTTATTTTCTTCTGGGGCACTAAAGCCCTGGCCTGGATGTTGATGGTTGCATTTGCAATTAAGGAGGGCTTTCACCACGCGTCCCCCGTGGTGGTGGCGGCTCTGCTGCGGCAGCTGCCTCTGTTCAGCCTGACATCTGAATTGGGGAACTCTGCCTTAATTAGCTCCTACGTAAGAGAAAGGTAAACAGAATTTAGTTTCTGGCAGCACCACCACCGATGTCCTAGACAGGTTGATCCGATCGTGCCTATCTTTCATCATGCCCATAGGGTTTTTGGTATGTTTGCTAGCTCAGGGCTAGGCGAGGGGGATGCCCTTGCTGTCCATCACGGGGTTGTGTAGTAGCGGAAACATCAGGCTTTTTAGAAGAGAAAGCTCAAACCTTTTGTAGATGTTTCCCTTGCAGATTTGGAGGAGGGAGTGGAGGATCCCTAAAAGTCAGGTGTTGAATCCTTGGTTTTGGGGTGGTTTAGTGATACCAGGTACTTGCTCCAAGGGTCTGCGTAGAGAGAACTAACACTCCTAACTGGCTTTTTTTCTTGTATAAATTTGGTGAACATGCAGCAAGAATGCATCAAAACAGGTCCTAATGACATTTTTATTGGCAATATAGGGGTTACTCCGATACCACACATCCCCGCTGCTGCCGTCAGTGGCATGCTGCCTTCGGCAAGCGTCCGCTGGCCTTGGCCATCACGTCCCAGCCCTGGTGAGGCTCTGTCGGCATGTGATCTGCACGGAAAAGCTCCTGCAAGCACTGGGAGGGCAGAGAGGGAGAGCCTTAAGACTAAATAAACTTGATGTTAAGTCAAACCCCCCAAAAAATGGGGGGGGGGGGGAAGGAGATAAGTAAATAGCCTTGTTCACCCTTACATATATATTATACCTGGCAGTTAATGGCCACTGCTGAGCTAGTTAGTGTACAGCATGGAAAAAAACCTAATGTAGCCCTTCCAAAATGCTTGACCCACTGATACAGGGTGGAGGGCAGCCGACCACCCCGGGGGGAAATTTCCTCCTGGTGCTCTCCATCTTATTTTATTCTTTCTGTGCAGGCATCTGTGTCTCTGGAAATGATCCGGGCGAAAACCAATGGGTCGCAAAAAGAAACTGCTTTCCGCAGGCATCCTTTAACTCACGGGGAGCGTGGTCCGCTGCACTCGCTTGGCAGGACACCTGCAATCTTTAAGGCCCAATTAGTCTTTTCAGGGGTACGATGTCGGAGGGAGAGAAACTTGACCTTCTGGGGCCGGTAGGCGGGGGGGGGTGGTGATGGAAAATCTTCCTTTTCATTGCGTTTGGTTAAAGTTGCGAGGGAGGTCGCGCCTCCCCTCGGTGCGGGGCAGAGGGCTGTATTGATAGAGCCGACCCCGTTGTGTTTGCGAGTCGGCGCAGGTGCGAGCTGCAAACACGCAGGTGTTTGTACAGAGGCGACCTCGAGCCCGGGTTGCTGACCTGCCCTTTCCTCCTGACTCATCTTTCCTCGAAAAAGGGCTGGTTTCCGTCCGTGGCGTGCCTGCGAACATTCTCTGCATGTAAAAATAATGTTATTTGGAGACCTCTGTTAAGCGCTTCTCTTGCAAGATGCTTTTTGATAATTTACCTGGGAGAGATGCAGCTAGGATGCTGCCCGAGCTGTTTTAAAAGGGTTTGGCTCTGCTGAGATTTTGCATCTGTAAGGAGAGTTTGCTCCTTTAAAGAGGTGAAAACAAGCTACTTTGTGTTTGGAAAAATGCATGGCTGGCGCAAGTTTTATCTGGGGAGGAATCTGAGTCTGTTTGTGAACAGGTTAATAGAAACCAATTTGGAATAGAAGGACATGCTGGGTGAGCTGCTGGGCTCTCTTAGGCGAGGCTTCCTGGGAAACTTAAGCAAATTGTAATTTTCTATTAGCGTTAATAACCTCTTAATCACAGTGGGGAATCAACAGTTCCTCATACATACATGTGCCCAGGCATACATGTGGGTATCACACAGATTTCCCAGGCTGCCGGTCTGGTCTGCCTTCTCACCTTAACTCTCACCTGGAGTTTGCCTGCTGCTTAATTTTGCATGTATGCGAATTAAGGTTCACGTTTACTCAAGGAAGTGATAGAGGAAAAGAAGGATATTTTATCAGAGAAGCTAACAGCAATGCTGCCATCGTCGCTTTGTGCTCCTGCAGCATGTCATACATCAGCCTCTGTGTCCCACCCTACCTATTTGACTGCCCCCATTTTACAGATGGGCAGATTGAGAAGCGGGCAGGAGGAGGGTGAAAGGACACACACACTGTATCAGGGAGCCAGCAAGGGCAGGAGGAAGCATTCCCAAATCCTCCCGCGTTGCATTCATGCCGTCTCTCTGACTTTTGCAGGAATGCGAACTCCGGTGCATGCCCCGAATGCCGGCGGAGGGACCAGAAGCAAAGGCAAAAGCTGGGCAGAGAGATGTGGAGTGGCAAAAGAGGCTTCTGGTGAGTTACTGCAGCATGAGCTCTTGTGTTAATTAACATCTTCATTAATGATCCAGGATAAGGAAAATACTGGCAGATGATATCAAATGGGGAGGAGTTGCAAATATGGAATGATACAAGGAGAACCGAAAGATGAGAAATGTTGAGTAAATGACAATAAGAGATTTAACGTGGAAAAATCTTGCAGCCACTAGAACGCAGTTAGAGCCTCCAGTGAAGCCTTGAGATCACCCTGGTGTGATGGGAGTTTGCACGGAGATTTGGCAGCAAAAAAGGGCCAAACACATTGGGGCTGCGTGTGGATGGTGTTGGGGACTAGAGGGGATGGTTGATGAAGAAAAGATGTGGGCATAGTGTGACTGGGGACCACAAAGGGGGAAAGGAAACTCAAGTTGAATTATGGAAAATTGGGTGAAATTACTCAATATTGAGAAGAAAATTCCCTGATGGAGGGATGTCTGAGGTTGCTGAGTCGTTGCTGGGATGAAGTGGTGGAGGCTCTGTTGCTTCGTACACTCACATATTTGAAGCTCAGGAGGGACCCTTTGATCACCCGGTCTGACTTTGTGCGTGGGCTCTAGGACTTCATCCATTTACTGTTGTACGGACCCCAACGACTTGGGTTTGACTAAACTGTAACTGAGGGACATTTAAAACCAGACTGGGTGATCCGAGAAATGAATTGTAGGGCAATAACCCCGTGCTGGCAAGGAGGTCAGTTAGGTGATCTCAGGGGTCTTTTCAGACACCGTCTTTGCAAGATGGAATAAAATGTGAATGTGCAGGTTGAACGGAGACATCTAAACTGACATGGAACCAGCCCGCTGGCACCATGGGCTCCGTCAACTCCAAATGGGCCTGAAGACTGAGACCTGTGTAGTTATGGTAGTTGAGGTTTATACTTTGCTTGGAGGAAGGCTGCTGCTCAGTATCTGTGGCTATCAGCCAAGCTGTAAAACTTATCTGCGGTAATACCATGTGTGAATTTCTGCATCAGGTAGTGCCAGGAGAAAACGTCTTCGTATGTGCGTATCTGAAGTGTGGATACAAGTACGGATGGTTAAAGGATTGCAGAGGGAGTCTGGGGAAAGTCCAGGCTACATTGTCATTCCTACCAGTGCAGAGAGAGACTTAGCTTCAAAATCCCCTCGCTAAACAAGGGTATCTCTTCCTGAATTAGTTGCAGCTTGCTTTTCTTTTTGTCTTTGAAGTGTTGCTCTGTGGGTGATGCTGAGTTACGGTGCATTACCTTCCACACATAACAGGAAAGAAAGAGAAGAGATTAAGGGGGGACAAACACCCCACAAGCCAAAATATTGTCAATAAACCTTAATTAGAGTGGATTAGCAATGAGGACGTGATTTGTACATGTGTGAGCACGCTGGCACACGCACGCACACACCCATAGATGTTCTGGGGACACGAAGGGGTCAGGTCTGGACTCTGAAAAAGAGTTTTCCACTGATTCCTAATGACTTAAGACAGACCTAAGCAACACCAGCTGGAACCAGACAACTTTGGTTCCAGAATTAGTGTAGATAATTTATCAGAGCAGTGCTTGAATAATAAGACTATCGCCACTTTATTATATCAGCCAGTGTCATAACCAGATAGAAAAGTTTAATATTAACAAGAGGAGCTGCCTTCAGTAAGTGTGTGTGCGAGAGAGAGCGTTCTCATTTTTAAAGTTTGTGTGTACTAAAATGTCAGTGTCTTGACCTCGGGAAAAGGAGTTTGTTAAAAAAATACAAATACAAAGTAAATAGTCTCTCTGAAAGATTTATTTAATCTGTTTCTCTTCCTGCCCTGATTTTTCTTAATGTATTTAAAACTTAATATTTACTCTAGCAAAACAAAATCTAGAAAATAGTTTTTGTAGGCTCCTAAATAAGTAGTAGCAGCCAGCCAGTAAGCACTGCGAAATATGCATTGTAGAGACATTTGAAGTTGTCCCCAGTGGACAATTTGCACCGTTCAGTGTTAAAAGGCTCTATTTCAGTGCTGCAGAAAGCCCCCAAGACCCCCTGACTAGGCAAGTCGAGTTTACAGATGATGTACTCCACTCAGCTGGCTTGTAGTTTCAGGGCTTAAATGGCTGGCAGGGCAAAGAGGGGATAGTTAAAATTCTCAAGCTGCTAAAATGGAAAGCCTTGCGAGATTTTATGGCAGAAGAAAAAAATCCTTTCTGAAGGCTAAATGTTGCTGGCTTGACCAAGCAGACCGTCAGGGAGCCTTGGCTGGGGGCAGCAGGGACCGTCTCTGCCAGGCAGAGGGAGGTTTGGAAAAGGGGATGCCTACCAGGTATTGAACCTGCATGGAAAAATGAAAACAGGAGAAATCTCTGCAGCCAGGTAATGTTACAGGCTGCTCTATTTCCTCTGGTTAAAAAACCTGCCCTGCTAATTATTCTGTTTTAGAAACGTAACTGGCACGAGGTGTTTATACTTAATTTACTGCAATATTGAGTTCTTTCTCCTGAAATTTGCCTTTGGTTTCTTCACCTGTGAAATTTGGGAGGGAAGGGGGGGCAATTCCACTAATTTTCATTGGTAAAGCCCATCAGTGTGGGGATGCACTAGATGTCCATCCATGCATCCATCCATCCTTCCTCTGCGGGGCAAACAGCGTCATCAACACGTTTCTGCTCAGCTTGTTTCGGGTGCCCTCTGCCCCAAGGGCCCACTCTCCACCCAGAGTTCCTGTGTCCAAATCACTTTTGGGGTAGAACTGGAATGATTTTACCTCTTTAGAGTAAAGCAGATCTAATCACGCTCCCCATGTCCTATCGCTGTCAGGCGATGCTTAGCGAAATCAAGAGCGTGAGAAATAATTTTTCTGTTTCTTTATTTTCTCCGAATCATCTTGGTCCATTTATCAACACCTTCCTGTCATTTTGTGGAGGTTTTATGGCCTGGGAGTTTTATGTTTTTGCTTGGGTTAGGGTTTTAGTTTAGGGTTTTCAGCTTGAGAGGTTTATGTTTGCTTGGTTAGGGTTTTGGTTTAGGGTTGGCATGGGGGTTTTGGGGGATTTTTTGTTTTGTGTGGGTTTTTTTTTTTAATTGAGAAATTGCAAGTAGGTTTCTGACGCTCTGAAGAATACCTGTAGCCTCCTGTTGTGCACGGAGAAATGTGCTGAATTCAAAGAAGCTCCTTAGACTGACTCTTTTGCTGGAGTTTACACAGGATTTCCCATTACCATTCAGGGAGTGAACAATGTACAGAATTTTTTTTTTTTTTCCCCTCTTTTCAAGAAGAAGACTCTGAGCGGTATCTGAGCTTTTTTGGCAGCTAGTTAGAAACGACCCTGCAGGGGGATGGAGGTATGAACATAGGAATAAACTCCAACTTGTATTTTGATTCTTTTAATTTTGAAATTGTGAGTTATTTCCTGCAGGCAGGAGGGTGGACACTGCCTCCAGCACCTCGTTTGCTGGAGAGAATTGAGAGCATTTGGTTTTATCAGCCGCTGGCATGGTAATGAGCCTATTTCTATTGAAATTGGCTCATTACTATTCATTTTTGCTGGCTCTCGACCAACTCATGAACTGCTTTTTGATTTTCAGGGGAGGAAAAAAAAAAAAAAAATGTAGGGAGTTGGTCCCAACCACCAATAGAAGTGACAATGTGAGGACACACCAGGCAAGCGCCTACACCGTGACCCTCTGGCATGGCTCAGCCCTGACCTGTGCCACCGCCGCTATTGTGGCGGGGGTCCTCTCCACCTCCTGGACCTTGGGGCCCTCCCCATCACACCAAGCAGTGGGATGGGGTTTGTGAAGTGTACACAAAAAGTCTGACAAGGATTTGTTCAATTTACACGTGACCTGACCAAATGAGAAGTTGGGTTTTGAGAGGGCATGGGTTCGTATGAGTATTGAACTGCTGCGAGAGCAACTTTGTATGTCCTATATGCTTTGGTGGGCTGGTAGTTTCTGTTTGTGGGGTTTTTGGCAACTTGTCAAATTATGTTATTCAAGTGTATATAGTGACATTTTTTTTTCCTTATTTTGAGCAATATGTAAGTTCTCTATCTATCCCTCATACAGGCATGCATACTCTCACACACATATCTCTGGGAAATGTTTTAGCACCAGTGAAAATCAAAACTCAGCTCTTTGAATGAAAAAATATCTTTCTTTAAAAATGATGGAGCGTGCATTAATTATATATGAATGTAATTTTATCCTCGTTACCAGTTTGAAAAAACTTATCCAGGCTCCGCCACCTGTACTCACCTGTGACTAAAATGCCATTAAACTATTTTGGCTTATGAAGATACGAGATTTCTTGTCAAGACAAGGAACCACCGGGTTTGGTTGCATATTTTGCTAGATCCCTGGCGTGACACTGGAAGGAGCATCATTTTCAGGTGGGCTGCATGTAGTCCCTTCTGAAATGACCTTTCAAACAAAACACCCAGTCATCACTAACTGCTTTATAAAATCTCACCCCTGGTGTGAAAGAGAATTTTTTAGCAGAGAAGCACCAGAGTTTATTTCTATATATGCTTAGTGTCCTTCAATTTTTTTTCCGAGATCGTTTCACTTCAAATTAAGAAATGAAATAAAAATGCTAATAGCTTGCAATTGAATTGTCCGTATTTAATACTGTTAGCTACGTGCTTCGGTGGTGCACCAGAAAGGAGAACATTTATTTTCTTCTGTAATTTGAAAAATAAAAGTCAAATTGACTACTTTTTAAGTACCAGAAGCTGGAAAAATGATAGGCAGGTCATGACTTCTTAAAGCAAACAATGTCCCTCCAGGTAAATACTGAATCGAGGACTACAAAATATTCACAACAATTGCTGATACATCTTCAAACTTGTGCTGTTTTGCATGTCCTTACAAGAAAATAAACTGGCTGATTTTGTAGAGGAACTCACAGCTTTTCTTTTTTTTTTTTTTCCTCTGGACTGAAAGTATATCTCCTTCAGAGCAAAAAGAGACTTCAAAGTTTGGATTTAAGTTGTTTGCAGACTTTTGGAATTATTAACGGTGCTGTTACAATCACTGGTGGAGGAAAGCGACTTTATGGCACATGTGGGAGAACTTTCAAAGTCCTTTGAGGAAACAGTTTTAGGTTTTCCTTTATGTACTTGCAGCTTTCTTTGCTGGAGGAGTTGGCATGGTCTCAAGAGTCTTGATTCATGCTTTCATCCATTTGCCCAGTAGATCAGGATGGCTCTGAGGTATCATGGCTAGTCTGGGCACTACCATAGATGGGGACCTCAATGCAATCTTGTAAAAGCTTTCACCAGCTTTTGTTGGGTCATAACAAATTAAAACAGCCTGGCCCAGCTTCTCATCTGAGTGTCTCAGGTCAAGTATATTTAATTCTGTTTGTTTATTTTTAGAACTTTAAATACTCAGCTTTATTTTTGTTGCAGTAAACTGGCCAGAAGTGATCTGTTATCATAGTCTGAAGGGAAGTCACACGAGTGACAGATGTTTGTCTTTGTTCATTATATAACTGGTGTTCATTTAGATTTTCACTGAAAAGATTTTACATTAGGAAATAGAAAAAAATGGTCCCAAATTCAAATAATCCTTGCCGTGTATGGTGTGGATCATCTGGACAAACTAGCAGGCGTATTTGTCTTTTGTGAAGACCTATGATGTTATTTCAGCAATCCAGATCAGTTGAATGACAGTTTTAAATAGACCAATTGATGTAGTCATATCTCACATCTTCCTGTGATCCCCCAGCATGGAAAATGGATGATGCAGTGTAGGAAGCTTGTGACATTGGGAAATCCTGGGTTACCTGGGATCAGAAGAGCACCCAGATCCAGCTGACTGGCCCTACCAATATGGGCATATAAGGAGATGTAAGGCAGCCATGAAACCAAAACAGGTATTGGTCCAAGATTTGGAGAAGCATGCAAATGGCCTTTAGGAGGAGACAGACAGGAAAATGGGACGTCCAGAGAGAAGTTAGAATGTCTCCAGTGTCACAGGTAGCAGAAGAACCCATGAATCCTGGGTGTTGCCAAGGATGTGAAGAAATGATGCGGTGCAGTGATTTTTTTCATTATATCGTTTTGGTTTAGACCTTCTGGTGCCATATACATATTAGTATCCTTTTACACCACAGTGTTTTGTCTAATTCCTTAGCTGTGCTTTAATTCACAGGAGCATGTCGCAATTTATCCTGGCAACAAGCTCCTTTGGGGTTATCTTCTGGGACCTTTTGGTTGAAAGGAATCAACTTTGTTTCTCTGAACAAAAAGAAGCAGCCACTTAGGCTCGGTACTGGCCGGGGGCTGATGCAGGGCTGAAGAGCCATGTGTTGGCTGCACGGGTTTCAGAAACAATGTAGTGAGAATCACTTTAGGTGCTCCAGGGAGCCTACAGTCTGCATAAGTTATATGGACGAGGAATAATGCTGGTTGTACTGGGGGAGAGATTTGCCAAGGCTGATACCTGAGCTCAGGGTACATAGGAATCCACCTTCCAAAGAGAAGGGAATTGAGGTGGTTTAATCTATAATACAGCTTAGGCTGGAACTGGCCTTCAGTGGCAACAAAAGGTAGCTTTGCTCTCTTCAGGAATTGATACTTTCCAGTATCTGGTGGCTCTGGGCCAGACAGACCCAGGGAGGAGCAAAGGGAAAAATTAAGCATGTAATTGAACTGCGTAGGAATTGTTTGAAATGGTCTGAGAGGGCATGCATAGAAATAATGGGATGAAATGGCAAGGAAAAAACTTATGTTGAGTATCACAACCTCCTAACAGAAAGATACGTTAGACTAAGGAGGAATATCCCAAGGGAAATGGTGGAAGCCCCATTGCTTGTATAATTTCTAATTAAACGAGACAAAGCACTTGAGAATATATTGTAAGGGAAAATCCTGTAATGGCAGCAGGCTGGACAGGGTGACCCTATAGGTCTTTTTCATTTCTAATTTCTATGATTCACTAATGATTAAGTAATTCACAGATAAACTAAACATCCGTATTGCTGGGTCTTATCCGAAACTCACCTCACCTATCAACCTTTTCAAATTTACCAATTAATAGTTAATTAGTTAATGTTTGTAAAGTGCTTTGAAGATGAAAAGTGCTAAGTGCTAAGTATTATTATAGAAATAGGGATAGATAAGCTCATTTTACTTAATTTTGAACCCACTCAAACACTCACGGAGGACTCAAAATTCAGATTCAGACTTGAGCATTATTGGGTTTGCCTTCCTTGTAGAGGGACGTTCTGTGCGGTTGTTACGCCATGATTAAAATACAGTTATAATTTTGATAATGCACTTATCACACATTTCTATATATGGCGCAGCAGTTATAATCCTGATAAAATGTGCATGAAAAGCTATTGTCCCTGTCCTTACACAAGCTGCAGTGTGCAATACAAGGACTTTCCTTTGTAAGGGAGTGCAAGTGGCACAGAGAATATGAAAACTGTTTTCTGTAATGGATTTTACCCATCCAGTTTATGTTGATTTTTTTGGAGTATATTTAATAGCATCAAATGAATGAGTTAATATTCAGGAAGGAACTTCACTGAGAATTCCCAGATGATTGTATTTTAAGTCCCTTTTATGGCTGTTCTTGCAAGTGGTTGCTGGTGTGTGCTGTGGTCTGAGCTGTGACTTTTGTCACCCGGAAAGTGGCACAGTCTCCTGTGTGACAGAGGTGGCATGCGAAGTGCACAGTGCGGCAGGGTGCTCAGGGACACAGGGATGGTAGGTCTATGAATGACCTGTATGAGGATGAGACTGTAGATGAAACTATATTAAAGCAAATCAGGGGTAATCACAATCCTGCCTGCCTGAAGTAAGGCAAAAACCAGAATGACTTCCCTTGGATGAAGTAGTAAGGGATTAATTTTTGCTTTTATTTTCAAAATGAGCTAAGTATTACTAATATTTGTATATTTGTACCCGATAAAAATACTGGTTTATGTTCAGAAACCAAGACCTGGACAAAACAGAGTACAGTAGAAATGATAATTTCAGTAAGTTCTGGTCTGAATATTGCTTTAATTGGGTCCACATTACCTTTCCATTGCCTTTTGCAGGAGGGCTTCTTCCCCTGTCCCTGCCCGTTTGGATATGCCTAGGAAATAATTTTCAGGCTTTCAAACACAAGTTTGTTAATCAGTATCTTAAACTCATTTGTAACAGAGCAAACAAAGCAGTTTCAGGTGGAGCTCACTAATGTCAGGGCATACAATTTGAGAGCAAAATAATGATTCGGGAAATAATACCACGTGGTTTGTGTAGGTTTACTCATTACAGTGCTTGAATAATAAATCTTAGATATTGAATCCTCGAACGAATAATCACAGTGAATGAGTAATTTATAGGTTAAAATGTATTGAATCAAAGCACTCATCGAGTAATTTGAAAAGGCACAAGCTTCTGTGCGAACTAAGGTTCCCCCAGTCTTCTGGATGTGCTAGAAATACGAAACGATAGCAAATAATTTAATAGGTGTATCAAACAGGTGATATAGCATGGAACTGAGCAAGTATATATATGGTCTGGGCTTGGAAGAGCAATCCAGGGACCTAAAGGCTTCTTGATGCAACTTCAATATTATTATAAGCCTTTGGGATATGTTCTTGAGAAAAAAAAGGTAGGGGAAGCTTATGGAGAGTGGGATTAATTCTAGCTGCATTTATAAAAGGTAGATCACACCAGGGTAAGCTGAGATGTCTCTTTGGTAAAATAACTGATTCCTTGGACAAAGGAAATGCAGGAGATCTAATCTGTTCTGGACATCAGTGAAGCACTTGGTAAAGTGCCACATGGGAAACATCTAGTTAAGCGGGAAGAGATAGGGCTTCGTGTGAGAGTGGTGAGGAATGGCTAAAAGGGGAGACAGCAACAGACTGTGAAAGGGGAAGCATAGGGCAGGAGAAGGGCTCATTAGCGGAGTTCGTCAAGGATCAGTCTGACTCATCTTATTTAACATTTTCATTAATGACCTTGGAGCATAAATTAGGAATGTGCTAATGAAATGTTGGAGTTGACAAAGTTTGGAGACATTGCCAGTGAAAAAGGAGAACCTGAATACACAGGAAAGAAAGCGGGTGGCCTTGGGGGTTGGAATGGGAGTCATGAAAC